>JAFBJT010011978.1:0-15014 GCA_016785325.1 Chascanopsetta lugubris | reverse complement strand
AAAACACGCCTCTTCTTCCTGTTCTTCAACGGACACGGTCGAACAGAGAGCGGGCGCACTACCGCCACCTGGTGGTGAGGGAGGACAGTCAAGCTGTCATGGAAAAGATAGGAGGGAATTCAAGTGTGCGTAAAATAACCAGAATGACAATGATGATCAGATACTGAGGCTGTTGTTGTTTATAATATGTTGATTTTCCTTTGTCTTCTCGCGTTCAGTCGACTCGTTCGCTGGACGTCAAATATCTGTATGAGGCGCAAATTGAAAGAGTCGTTTTTTCCTTTATATTCAGCCACTGGGTCTAATATGTTTTCATGTGTTTAAAGTGAATGTGCGATTTGTTGCTAAACTTCAAAGCACTTTGAAGAACTCGTCAGTTACAATAAAACTTTAAAGGTGTTTACTTTTCCTGCCATAAAAGAAGCGGGTGTTAGGGACGGAAGAGGAGATCTGCTCTTTATATATCAAATATTCTGGTATCTTAAAAAAAAAAATCAGTCGATTACAGTGGCATGGTTTCAATCTCATGTCTGCCAATCGAAGAGGATATAATTCAATCTAATCTTCTCAATGCACCTTTAATTTAGAGCGGACGTTGCATTTGATTTTCTTTGATTTGATTGATTGGCACATAAAAAAGAGAGAAAAATGGAACACGACAGGAAGATAAATACAAATGATACAGTTCAGATGACGTTTGAATAAAGACGTGTCAGTAAAACCAGAAAAAACCCTCAAGCGGTTTGACAAGTCGGACTGTTTAGCTTCGCACTCAGGACTGATCAAAGAAAACAAACAAAAGAACCAGGAAGAAGAAAAGACAACAACCAGAAACAGAGCATGAAGACTTATTGATCACGCAGGATGTTTTCCCCAGTTTTTCAGAAAGACAGAGGGGAAAGTTTGAAGTGAGGAGGAAATGAGTTCCTCTGGACATTATGTGACTGGTGGAAGCCGAAGCTGAGATATTGTGATATTAATTATTGGCTGTAAAAAAAATCACTGAAAAAAAGAGGGAGGTGTTTAGTTTAATGAGCCAAATCCAAGTCGAGCAACTTGGAAGTTGTTGATTTAATAAATACTGAGCGGTGTTTGCCAAGTTTGTGAAAAATTGTGAATGAGTGACTTCTTGGATCTGAGGATGTGATGATTTTTTTTCCTGCGGAGAATTGGCAGCAGTTTGGTTTGGTCCAAGTAATATTACAGAAACTAATAAAAGGATGAATAATTGAAGAGTAAAGCTTTAATGAGACTGACGTATTTAACATTTGACAGATTTGTCCAATTATTCCAATGTTTTTTGTTATTTTGGATAAGACATGTGAGATGTGACATGTTTCCATCTTTAAGTAAACATCTTTAAGTTTAACGTTGAGTATAGAGACGTAATCAATCAGTTCAGTTTTGTTAACTGGGTTCTTTTTCTGGCTTTAACCAAAAAATAGAATAAAATGTGTTTTCTTAATATTTAATGACAGTTGATTGAGTTTGAACCATTTTGCGATTTTTTCCGATTCTTCATTTACAACATTCATGAGTATTTGGATTCTTGTGAGAATAAAACAAACTAGAATCATCTGTAAACATGATTTTTGAGAACTGGTCTGAAAGCATTGATCGGACAGATCATTGATCTATTGATCAGATCTATATCAGGAACAGCAGTGGCCCTGATATTGATCGAATTGTGTTGCTCCAGAGTTCTCTCAGATTATTTGGACTCTCAGACAGTTTGGTGTTAAAATAACGCTTCTTAGCTCCTCGAATACTACGACTGAATGTGTTTATGTGTTGTTATTGTTATGCTACTTAGCTAGCTCGCGAGCTGTTGCATTAGCTACACGAATGAACATCTGCTTTGAGTTTTCAGATCAATATGCAATCGGTTATTTACCGTGTCAGTGGTAATGAGGTGTTTGGGTTGTTGTTGTTGTTGTTAGATCAAATCTAATTTGAATAAAAAACGCTATGGTGTATTTCCAAAAGACACAGTTTCCACAAACCAGTCCTAAACCTCCACGTAAAAAACAAACAAACAAAAAAACAAAACAAAAAACCTCCACGCAGCTTCCGTTGATGAACTTCCGCCGCACTGATAGTTTGTAAATCTGCGGTTTCATGCTAACGGCTAAGCTAACACAGGTCAGCTGACTCACTCACATGACAAGCCCGCTGTGCTGCTCCACCGGTGTTGTTTCCCCGGTGCGGTGGTTCGAAGCCTCTAGGGAGCAGCGGGTCGAAGGGGACACACTTCCGTCATGTCAGCGCGGGTTTAGGGGTCACGCGAGGAAGAGGAGGAGAAGTGCGGGTCCACGCGAGCGGCGAACGATGCTCCCAACACAGTGAGCCCGCGCAGAGCGCCGCAGCCCCGGTGAGCTTCAGCGCCTCGGCGCCGTGGGTGAGTTGTGTTTTCTCACGTTTGACTTGACTTTCTGTGGCGGACACGTCTCCTTCACTCCACGAAACATTGTCCCCAACATTTCCTCCTTTCATGCCAGAGTTGGGGGCGCCCCCGCCCCCCCCGAAAAAAAAAAACAAAAACAAAACAAACCCTCGTTTAGAAATATAACAATTAAAAGTATTTTGTATTACTGTCCATTGTTACTTTTGATTGAAGGTGTCTTCATATACATCACGATGATCCAGTTGAGTAAATTGTGAATTCGGCTTATGATACTTTAACCTAACAACTCTACTTTTAAGGTGGTTTGACTTTAACGTTTAAGCTTTTACATTGTTCACCCACCAAAACACCTGGAGGAAGCAGGCGACGCACAAACTAAAATGGTATTTTAACGATGAAAAGCTTTTGTTAAGTCATTTGTTATATGCCGATATTTCTAGAGTGTGCTACTCTAATGTTAACACCAGAACACTTTGACAAATCCCTCCAAAATTCTCTGTCTAAGTTTGTTTTTCTTAAAATTCTAGATTTTTTGAATGGAGTTTGGCTGAATTCTATGCAAGTGTGCTGGATTCTATTTTTAAAGCTGAGGATTGTTTCTGTGGACACCTCATAGATTTTTCACACTTCTCTTATTCACGTTTCTTCTTTTATGTGTCTCCTCAGATGCGCTGTTTGTTCCAGTAGAGTTTTTTTTTTAGTCTTCACTTCCTCAAACAGCTTCCAGAATGAATCCAGAGGGGAAGAGACTTTTAAACATCATCATCCTGGGCTTCGGCTTTATGTTCATGTTCACTGCTTTTCAAACATGCGGGAACATCGAGGTCAGTCGGATTCACCGCTGCGGCGTCCACGTCGACCACATCGCCGAAAAGTCACGTCCCCTCGTTTCTCTTTGTCTTCGCAGCAAACTGTCATCAAGAGCTTCAACAGCACCGAGTTCCACGGCAGCGGATACACGAGGTAAATATTTCCACACGATTGTGTTTCATTAGTCAAAGGTGCAGCACCAGGTTTGACCAGATGTGTGTTTACATTGACTCGTCCCGGCGGCTTCCACGCAGACACAAAGGCTCCTTCCTCTAATCAGAGTCCGTCGCCGTCAGAAATCCCACCTGACAGATAATCAGACAGTGGGGGAGGAACGACCAAAGTTTACTGTGGAACTGGGAGATTTAAAGTCCATCACCTCCGGGCTTCTCCAGCGTTGGGGCCGCGCGCTCACTGATCACACGGTTCTTTTTTTGTCCCGCGAGTGATTGGATTGGAGGCTCACAGGACGTTTGTAAAAGCAACAGGCTGCTGACCTTTATAGTCTCGAACCTCCTCGTCCTCTGGTCCCACCAACATCGGACTTTGGGTCTCTAATCAAACTGGATTGAATTATCATCCAGCCCCGGGGGTCACATGTCTCCGCAGTCCACGCAGGTTCTTATGGCGTCCGAGGGCGAGCAAACAAAACACACACACATATGTGTGTGTGTGTGTGTGTGTATAAATCACCAACAACTGTAACTGTGCTGCTGTGTGTGTGGCAGCATGGCCATCATCTACGGCGTCTTCTCCGCCTCCAACTTCATCGCTCCGTCGGTGGTGAGCATCATCGGACCTCAGCTCTCCATGTTCTTCAGCGGGCTCCTCTACAGGTGAACAGCGGGCGCCGACTCCCACCTTCTGCGCCTCTCCCCTCAGACCTCCCTCTAACGCCCCGTCTCCATGTTTGCAGCGGCTACATCGCCATGTTCATTTACCCGTACACCTGGAGCTTCTACACCGCGTCCGTGTTGGTGGGGATCGGAGCAGCAGGTAACAACAACAACACGGTGCACCTGCCCAAACTGCAGCCATTACTAATTGGCCTTGACTGAAAATATAATGGAATGTGGCCCACATGAAGTGTGTGTTCGCCAGCCCTGGTTTAGAAAATAAAGAGCTGTGTGTGTGTGTGTGTGTGTGTGTGTGTGTGCAGTGCTCTGGACGGCGCAGGGAACCGTGCTCGCCACCAACTCCACTGACGACACCATCGGACGCAACAGCGGGATCTTCTGGGCTCTGCTGCAGTTCAGGTGAGCTGTGGCGCAGAACCAAAGGTTGCTGGTTCTAATGACAAAACAACGACATACTGACATTTTCAGGAATTTATCATCCCGTTAAATGTTTTTTTTTGTTTTTCCCCGTCACCCTAAGATGAGCCCCTTAATGTTTATTTACATGAGGAAGGGGTCCTCTATATGGAGGCAGCCATGTTGTTTTTTTAAAAGTTGTAAATGGATTCATCAGGTCGGCACCTGAAGTGAGGGCAGGTGACCTGCCAACTGGAAACAGCAGGGGGCGTCCGTGCCGCGCAATTCCCTCTTTCCATCCAGGCCGGAGAAGAGTCGACCAATCCCGTGCCTCGCCTGGCTCCATGCTTCGTGCGCTCTGCCGCATTAAGCGAGAATCCTTCAGTTCAGCTTTTGTAATAACGAGTGGACGGACACTGGCGCTGTTTGGAGGCTGTGACCCCGTGACCTCCCTCTCATTCCCCTCCCCTCATCTCTCTGCAGCCTGTTCTTTGGGAACCTCTACATCTACTTCTCCTGGCACGGACACGACCACATCAAAGGTGCCTGCGCCGTCACCTCACGCTCAGGCCAGCTGTCGTTTCCGTGGCGACCTGTGATGCCTGAGCCATGTTTGTTTCTCTCAGACAAAGATCGGCAGACGGTGTTCATCTCTCTGACGGTGATCAGCCTGGTCGGCTGCTTTCTCTTCTTCCTGATCCGGAGGCCCGAGCCCGAGGCGTCGTCCTGTGACGCGACGGAGGCGCTGCTGCAGGCGGAGTCCACCGAGAGCTCCACCTCCATGTGAGTCCCGCTCACGTCGTCTGTCAATCACAGCTCTGACTCCACCAATACACAGAGGACGTCTTTGTTTACCATCGCTCTCCGGCAGGAATGATATTTCTTGAATGAGAACAGTAAAGGAGGAGACGTGTGACCTTTCACTGTAAATGTTGTCCTTTCCTACATTTCTCTTTGACTCTGCTGTGAGACGGTCGCCGCGGCAACCGAGTCCCGTCCCGAGTGGGTCTGAGACGAAAGGTCTGTGGGAAAATATGAGCCTGTGAACGCTGGAGGGACAGAACCAGGACTGTGACCCAACTGTTCGGATCGTTACTAAACTTTCACTTGTTGTTATTTTTATACAAAAGCAAAAGCATTTGATCACTACGAGCATTTTATTTTGAAAACGACACGTGACGAGATTCTTTCAAGGAAATCCATCACAAAACATGTCTCTAATGCTCATATAGGGTCCAAAGAGGAAAGTCCTAGCATTGTTATATTAGCATCGTATGTTAGCATCTTTTCCTAGCCTAGATACTACACATACGTATGTTTGCCCTGATAACTAAACATTGGTATGTTAGCATTGATATGCTAGCATTGGTATGTTAGCATTGATATGCTAGCATTGGTATGTTAGCATTGCTGTTGAAAATAGTTCTTTGTCGGTCTCCACTCGCATTCACGTTGTGCTCCGGAGCAGCGGGTTGTAGTTCACACTCCAGTCCAGACGGTGGCAGTATGTAACTTGAACGCTCTGATTCACCGTGTCGTCCTTGTGCTCTGCAGCTCTGCTCCCTCAAGCCTCTGCTCTCAGGCTCTGGGTGCTTTTGGTAAGTTTCTCGCTTGATCAGTGGATTGATCGAGGATTGACGGATGGATACTTGAATGACCTCTGACCCCGTTTTGCTCCTTCACAGTTCAGATGTGTAAGATCTTTGTCACCAAAGAGATGCTTCTGCTCAGCGTCTCCCTCGGATACACAGGTGGGTGCGGTGATGAGGAGGCGGAGTCAAAGTGAAACGATGATGATGATGATGATGATGGAACAGGAAGTGCGGCTGTGTGTCCGTCAGGTTTGGAGCTCACCTTTTACAGCGGCGTGTACGGGACCTGTATCGGAGCCATGACGGAATTCGGCAAAGACGCAAAGAGCCTGATCGGCATCTCTGGGATCTTCATCGGCATCGGAGAGATCTTAGGTGAGTCCGGTTCGTCCGAACTCCGGCGCGTCGCATGGATCCACCTCAACTCTGTGCTTCCTCCGTCTGGCCAGGAGGGGGCGTGTTTGGGTTGCTGAACAAGAACAACCGCTTCGGGAGGAACCCCGTGGTTCTGCTGGGACTCATCACGCACTTTGTCGCCTTTTACCTGATTTTCCTCAACATCGCCAGAGACGCTCCGCTGGCGCCGGAGGAGGGAACCGGTCTGCGGGCGTACATCACCCCCAGGTAGGGAGAGTGTCCTCGGGCTCCACGGACACCGGGGGCTGGGAGGGTCAACTTTATGATCACTCTTTATCAAATATGTGTCTGGAATATAACTCAACATTTTCCCCAAAAATGAGAGTTATGTTTCATTTCTCAGAAACACTTTCATTTCAAAAGCAAATGAGACTGGAAACCACACGGGGTGGTTTTCTAAGGTGGGACTTTTATTTTGAAGGCGAGGTGAACGGACGCAGCCGGGCTTACCGGCACGTAAACATCACAGAATCACACACGCAGGAAACGGAAGCATTTCAGAATAAAAGCACATTTTGGCTGATGTTTATCTCGCGTCATGTTTAAAACGGCGCAGCTCTCACTCGGTCACAGTCACGTCTCTGTGTGTGTGTGTGTGTGTGGCAGCGTTGTCGTGGCGATGCTCTGCAGCTTCCTGCTGGGTTTGGGCGACAGCTGCTTCAACACGCAGATCCTCAGCATCATCGGCTTCCTGTTCAAAGACAACAGCGCTCCGGCCTACGCCGTCTCCAAGTTCATCCAGGTGACCTTTCAATTCCCAGACTTGCCCAACGTTTTATTTGCGCAGTATTTAACGTGTGGATGTTTCCTCCGCAGTCCATCATGGCCGCCATCGCCTTCTTCTACAGTAACTACCTGCTGCTCCACTGGCAGCTGCTCATCCTGGTCCTGTCGGGCTTCCTGGGCTCCACGACCTTCTTCATGGCGGAGTGGGTGGCCCAGGCCAGGAGGCGGGACTCGGACTACGACAGCATCTGATGACCGTTGGGAGGAGGAGGAGGAGGAGGAGGAGGAGAAGGGGGCGTGGCCACAGATGCTCAGCTGAGGAAGGTACCGCCCCACCCTCCACTCACTGATCCGAACACGAACCTGCGAAACCGAAACTCGGAGTCGGAGCACATCAGGTTTATCTCAACATGTTTCATTCCCAGGGTTTTTTTTTCTTTTGGTGGTTTTGTGGAATTCTGAGAAACGTGTGAAAACACACACACTTTGGCCTTTTTCTGTGTCCAGCACTTTGATATGAGCCTGAGGCTTCAGGCTGAGGACGGACGGAGAATCCTGTAGTTTCACTGTTGGTGCCTGCGCTGAGAGCTGTGGTGAATCTGCTGAGGCAGCAAACGCAGCAGACCAGTCAGCCATTTTCTTCTTCTTCTTCTGTTTTTAAATGACTAAATCCCGTGAAAAAAACAAAAAACTAGCCGACACTGAATGCAACGCACTGACTCGTATCATAGCAACAAGAAGCCATCAAGTGGTGACGTCATCACACACACACACACACACACACACGTTCACAGCTCCACAGACGGATGGACAGGACTATTTATTTTAAAGGGTGAAAGTAAAGATGGAGCTCTTTATCTTTATATCGTAGAAGAATTGTGAAAACATTCTCCTTATGAACGCCACCGTAATGAATTCCATGGCCCCTCCTCCAGCCTGAAGGAGGCGGGGCTTGTGGCTCATACACTACTGCACTATTAGGGACCTGTCATGTCGCCCGTTTCTGTTTTCAATCTGATGGAAATGGAGATTCATTTTTGTTTGTATTCATGGGATTTAAACACCATTTAAAAGATCAAATGGAAAAAAACGAAAACCTCTCTGACAGAATCCTCTCTCCTCGGCACCTCGGAGGTTCTCGTCCCGTCTGAAGCTGAAGGGACAGAAACGAGGTTCGCGTCCACATGGAGAAGCTGTGACGTTTACTCTCAGATTCACTTCTGTTTCAGGTCTGTGAGCGAAGCCGTTTAAAGGGAAACGAGGGAAACGAGTCGCGGTTTCCGCCTCACGAGCTGTAATCGCTTTAGTTGTAATCAGATGGGCGTGGTCGCCCGTGACCCTGCATTCCAGGACTATTACCATAATGACCGGAGGCCGACTCCGTTTCACTGCGCGGAAACGAAGCCAGGACGTTTGTTTTGTGCCTGAAAGAAGAAAAACACTTTTTATTTACTCTCTCTCTCTCTCTCTCTCTCTCTCTCTCTCTCTCTCTCTCTCTCTTTCGAGTCCTTGTATATACAAAGGATGCAGCCATCTTGGGCGAAGCCCCGCCCTTACACACAGCCAGCCAATCCTGAGTGGGTGTCAGCTGTCAATCATGTCGTCTCCCGTATTTTAGGATCCTCAGACCGAACTGAAAGCTCCCTAAAACAACAGAAGCCATCTTGTTTGGCTTTTGGTCCTTGTTTGATCTGCCAACATGGAGGTTTGTGACCTGTAGTTATAAACAGCCACCAGGGGGCAGTCAAGGCACTCGCCCTCTTTATTTACACTCGTGTCGACGCTGACGAGATGAAAGCTTTTCACTTTTGGTGAAGTTTGATTTGACCAACTGACGCAGACTGGGTCTCATAAAGAAGAAAAACACTTTTTATTTACTCTCTCTCTCTCTCTCTCTCTCTCTCTCTCTCTCTCTCTCTCTCTCTTTCGAGTCCTTGTATATACAAAGGATGCAGCCATCTTGGGCGAAGCCCCGCCCTTACACACAGCCAGCCAATCCTGAGTGGGTGTCAGCTGTCAATCATGTCGTCTCCCGTATTTTAGGATCCTCAGACCGAACTGAAAGCTCCCTAAAACAACAGAAGCCATCTTGTTTGGCTTTTGGTCCTTGTTTGATCTGCCAACATGGAGGTTTGTGACCTGTAGTTATAAACAGCCACCAGGGGGCAGTCAAGGCACTCGCCCTCTTTATCCTCTTTATTTACACTCGTGTCGACGCTGACGAGATGAAAGCTTTTCACTTTTGGTGAAGTTTGATTTGACCAACTGACGCAGACTGGGTCTCATATTTATGCTTTTAAAGGTGCAGTGTGTCAGAGCAGAATTGTATATTCCTTTAGTTAGAAATGGAATATGAAGAGATGACACTGGTGTTTTGTTGTTCTCATCAGAATGTAGGTTCTACCACATGTTTGTAAGGGAAGGATGGGGGGGGGGGGTTCAGCTGTAACATGCAACTCCACCACTAGAGGTCACCAAATCTTACACAATGCACCTTTAATCACCGGCATTACTGAAGTACATTCCCGCTCCATTCTCTCTCTCTCTCTCTCTCTCTCTCTCTCTCTCTCTCTCTCTCTCTCTCTCTCTCTCTCTCTCTCGTCTCTGTCTCTGTCTCTGTCTCTCTCTCTCTCTCTCTCTCTCTCTCTCTCTCTCCTGTTGTGCTGAGAAAACAACAGCTCATGTTGTCTTTGATTTGTCTTTAACGTGTCAGTTTATGAATGATGTCACATGATGTCACATGACGTCACGTGTTGTGGGTATTTTATTGCCAAACAGAATACGAGGGTTCGGGTTCTCGGGCTTATGTTTTGCTTCTAATCACGAATGGAATCTCCTGGACATGAAGGGAAGCGCATGTGTGAACTCTGAAGATGATTTTATACTTGAATGTGATGATTATGAATTCACTCCTCGACCTTTTGCTCGCTTGTTTTTATGATCAATAAAATGTTATTTTGAAGGTAAAATGTGAATTAATCAGAGATGGATTTGATTACTATTTTTACTGTTGAGTTTATTTGTCTTATTTCTGTCTAAAGAAATATATCAACACAAAGTTTTCTGATTTCTCAAGATATTTTCTCAACTTTGCCTCAGGTTGAGGAGGTAAACAAGAACTACAAATAAATCAGTATTAACATTTAACATTTATTATAAAATAGTCAGATATATTGTATGGATGGATGAATAATGGATGGATTGATGAAGGATGGGTGAACAGATAGATGGATGGATGAATGATGGATGAATAGATGGATGGATGGATGATGGATGGATGATGGATGGATGATGGATGAATGAATAGATGGATGGATGATGGATGGATGAATAGATGGATGGATGATGGATGGATGATGGATGGATGAATAGATGGATGGATGATGGATGGATGAATAGATGGATTGACGATGGATGGATGATGGATGGATGATGGATGGATGAATTGATGGATGGATGAATAGATGGATGGATGATGGATGGATGAATTGATGGATGGATGAATAGATGGATGGATGATGGATGGATGATGGATGGATGATGGATCACTCCTCTCCTCTTGTGTCGCTCCCACCTCAGAGGTTCGGCCTCAGTGGCTCCGCCCCCTGGCTGTGGTCATCCATCACTGACCCACAGACTCTGACAGACACATGATTCTGATACACACTGATGCTGTCAGAGTGTGTGTGTGTGTGTGTGTGTGTGTGTGTGTGTGTGTGTGTGTGTGTGTGTGTGTGTGTGCGCACTGTGTGTGTACTTTGTGTCCTCTGTGTAAACACAGTATAATTATGTGTATAAATGGCAGAGCTCTAATTTGCATGTTCAAATCAAAGCGTGAACCTTTAACAAACACGTGGACGTGTGTTTATGGCCCGCCGCCTCATTAACATGCAGGAGTCTGGACCCCCCCCCCCTAACCCCCCCCCCACATGCAGGGGTCTGGCCCCCCCCCCCCCCCCACCCCCCCATCCCTCAGGGCCCGGAGGCGGTGGCGGCGGCGCTGGCGGGCTGCAAGATCCTGAAAGAGATGGCACGACTGGAGTCGGAGGCGGAGTCAGCGCGGAGCATGAAGGAGGCCAAGTACGAGCAGTTCGCCCTGGGTGAGTTTGGGTGGTCACAGGTTCGATTCTCTCTGTCTGTGTGTGTGTGTGACCCCTGTGACCCCTGTGACCCCTGCAGACGTGTTCGGGGAGTGTTACTCCAACAGTGAGGACCGGGCGTACGCCCTGCTGGTGAGGAGGACTCACTGCTGGAGCAGGTCCACCGTCCTCAACCTGGCAACCGAGGCCGACGCCAAGTCCTTCTTCGCTCACGACGGAGTTCAGGTACCGACGGGAATCGAACAAACGTAGCCACAATTAAAAGATTCTTGAAGCAGTTTGCTACTAATTTGGTCGGATCTGTTTACAAGCACATCACATGTGTCCAGCAGGGGGCAGTAAGTGCTCGATGCATCATAATTTACCACAGTGGTTCCCAACTGGCCTGACTTCGGGATCCGTGTTGACGAGTCGCGACCCAAATCAATATAAGAAAATCCAAATTTCATCTAGTCGTGTCGGACTTGGTCAATTAGCATATGTAAACAAACGGTGGTTTTCTTCTATCTGTGAAATTGCATTGCAGGGCTTCATCGCCACCTACCGCCACACTTCAATGCGTTAAAAATCCTCTTCAAAATAAAAGCACAGCAGCAACTTATTTTCTGATCAAAGGCGAATCACTGAGTTACTATTAAAAACATAGTATTTAGTTTTCACAGCACATGTACAGTTCCTCTATTCCTCAAGTATTATGTAATAGCCCCCCCCCCCGTCATTGGACTCATCAGTGAGAGTTAATTGCTCTTTGCCGTCATCAGGGAACGTCAGCGTTCTCCTGACACTGCGGATATTTTATTCAAAGCTCACAGACGGAATGAAGTCGTCTTCCTCGCTCTTCATCATGATTCAGCTCACGTGTCATGTGATTGAACAAAATCACGTGATGCGACGATCGAGGTTCACGTCGGTTCACGTGTGATTTTAAGAAACGGGAGAATGATCCATTTTTTGTCTGTT
Source organism: Chascanopsetta lugubris (assembly GCA_016785325.1). Taxonomy (NCBI): domain Eukaryota; kingdom Metazoa; phylum Chordata; class Actinopteri; order Pleuronectiformes; family Bothidae; genus Chascanopsetta; species Chascanopsetta lugubris. Next base: position 2,752 of record JAFBJT010011978.1, on the reverse strand, counting down.
GGCAAAAACTCACTTGTCCTTCTGGCCTTTCAATGGAAATATTAATAGGACAGTGCTGCCCTCTTGTGGTGACTTTTGAAACCTTTTATTTTAATTCAAGTACAAATGTAAAAAATAATAATGATAAACAGAAAAAAAAGTGAATACATTTGAGAAGTTATTTTTCCTTTGAATTTCATTATGATGATATAAAAATCTGAACACATGTTTACAGGCGCTGCTCACAAAGATCTGGTGGGGCGCCATGACGACCGACACCGCCATTTCCAAACTGGTGGTGTCGTTCTTCTGTCCCGCTCTGATCTGGACCAACCTCATCAAGTTCAGGTGGTTTCATTGATTTTATATTGTTTTTATAATCTATTTATTTAATTAATTTATATTGTTTCTATTGCTTATACGACAATACCTTTGAGTATGATATTGTCTTTTGATACGTTTTACTCTTCTTACTTTGTTTCATTTTTTATTTTAGTGATATTCATCATTTAGAAAGTCTTATTTGTGCTGTGTGTTGTTGTTGTTGTTGTTGTTGTTGTTGTTGTTGATGACACCCTGTGTGTCAGTGACGAGGAGCTTGATAACCGCGCGGGTCGTGAACAGTTTGTGGAGTTGGACAGTTTGGACACAGAGAAAGCTCTGCTGCTCACCGACGACGACGACCCTCTGTGAGTTCACCCTCCTCCTCTTCTTCTTCTCCTGTTGCCGTGACGACCTCGTATCATCCTCGTTGTTGCTGTTGGACTGTTTTTCATTCACATCGTCTCCCGCGAACATGTGTCGCGTGTCTTTGAGACACATTAGCATTTTACACCACGTCGCACAAAACTATAAAAACTTGATTCACCGCGACACTAATTCACTTTTTATTCGTCCTTCAGGGGATTTAATTAGAGTGAAACATCTGAATGAATAAAACATAATGATAAAAATCATAAAACATCATAAAAGTAGGAGAGACTCATGATAAAAGACAATATCTCATGAAACAGTGGAGGTCGCGGGATGATGGAGTCACGTTAAAGCCGGATTTGGTTCAGTCTTCATCACCATCATCATCATCATCAAACTGATGATCATAGTCACGGTCATTTGCATAAAGATTGATTTCATTGTCTTTGCTGCTGCTCCTCCCAGAGACCCGTCCCCCGGCGCCCCGGCCTCCCAGAGCTGCGCCGCCGTGTGGTGGCGCTTCCTGCTGCGGCGCTGGCGGCGCTTCTGGAGCGCGCCCGTCACCGTCTTCCTGGGCAACGTCATCATGTACTTCGCCTTCCTCGGCCTCTTCACCTACGTGCTGCTGCTCGACTTCCGGCCGCCGCCGCCCGCCGGCCCCGGGGCCCCCGAGGTCATCCTCTACTTCTGGGTCTTCACCCTGGTGCTGGAGGAACTCAGACAGGTGAGGCCCCAAAGCCCCTCCCCTCTGTGGAGGACGGGTTCGTCTGGAGGCAACATGAGAAGAACAGAGGCCTCTTTGCTTTTAGCCAAGAACCTTTTTCACAAGGTTTTCTCAGGTAAATATGCAACTCAGCAAGTTAGGAAGGTCGGTGGCTGGATGGATGGATGATGGATGGATGGATGATGGATGGATGGATGATGGATGATGGATGAATGGATGATTGATGGATGGATAATGGATGGATGAATGATGAATGGATGATGGATGGATGAATGGATGATGAATGGATGATGGATGGATGGGTAGATGATGGATGAATGCATGATGAAGGATGAATGGATGATGGATGATGGATGGATGAAGGATGATGAATGGATGATGGATGAAGGATGATGAATGGATGAATGGGTGATGGATGAATGGATGATGAATGGATGAATGGATGATGGATGATGAATGGGTGATGGATGATGAATGGATGATAAATGGGTGATGGATGATGAATGGATGAAGGACGGAGCTGTTGTGACTCGTGACATTCGTAACTGTCCCCTCCAGGTTCCCTCCCTCAGGCCCCCGACATGAGACAGGCTCCTCCCCTTTCTCTGAAAAAAGAACTAAATAAAAGATTCTGAGAAAGAGGCCGAGCCGAGCGGAACCGTGGCACAGGTTCCAAAAAAAGAGGCGTGGCGCCCGGGGCGGCTCGCTGGCGTGCGACCGAAGCCCAGCGGGGCCCGGTGCCTTCAAAGCGAGGGCTCCGGGCGCCTACCTCTCCCTGAGGGGCACAACGCCACCGGCCCTGCTCTCTCCACACCATCTCTCTGAAGCAGCTTAGAAACTGGAGCTTTAATGGAATTTGAAAGTGGAGGCAGAGTGAAGGTGAAACCTCCATGAGGTCATTTTCATCCGTGCACTGACCCGGTTCCTCTGCTGCAGCGCAGGAAGCCGCCTGATGGGGGCGCTGTGCTGCCTGTCGACACCATTTAACGGCACAGCGCCCCTAGAGGCCGCATGGTGTTTACGTGCATCACGTTGTTCCTATGATTATAACGTCGGGTCATTGGCTGGAGTGTAAGTCGGTTAAAGGTGCAGTCTGAATGTTTGTGTTGTTGTTGTGCGGCAGAGTTTCTTCACAGACGAGGAGATAAACATCCTGAAGAAGTTCAAACTCTACGTGGAGGACAACTGGAACAAGTGCGACATGGTGGCCATCTTGCTCTTTGTGGTCGGAGTGTCGTGCAGGTGAACGTCATTCAATTCAACAGATGACGGCGAAACATGAAACACGTGGTTGATGGTTTGTTTATTTGTATTTATTGGCAGGATGGTGAGTGACACGTATGAAGCAGGTCGGAC
>JAFBJT010011961.1:0-24448 GCA_016785325.1 Chascanopsetta lugubris | reverse complement strand
GGGGCAGGAGCTCTACAGAACGTTAAGGGGAGAGAGTGAAAACTGAAACTGGAGCTGTGGACATTACGAGGAAAATTACCGCCTCATCTTAAAACACCTAAGACTGTCAACCTGTTCTAATTGTGACAATGATAATATATCATGACCGAAAAAGTATATTGTTTATTGTTTATCATTGGTAACTGCATAGAAATGTACTTTCTTTGGGCCTCTGATGATGATGATGATGATTAAAAATGTTCAAATTGTGTTGACATGTTGACAACACAACCAGTTACAGTTTCAAACAGTCATCAACATGGCAAATACACTGTTTACAAACAAGTAAAACAATCAATTCTTCATATCTGGAACCAAACATACGTGTATTCTTGCTTTCAAATAACTAACTAATCAGCGCTAAGTCATAACCCACAAGTGATTAATCAACAAATTATTGAACATATGTGTCTTTGCATAAATGTGTGCATCTTTCATCACACTGATTTTTACCTGAGATAAAGCTTCAGTGCACTTGTTATTGTCTTGACGTCCCAGTCCTCATTGGTGGACAGATCCACTTCACTGCTCTTCTCATCTGAATGAATCCGAATCACAAAATATATCATTACAAACAAAATTCAGTTTATATCAGCTCCCTCCTCTTGTTATGTAAAGAAAGGAGGACTGTGTGTGTGTGTGTGATTTTCTGCGCAGCCTGGAAAGCCCAAATGTGCAATATAAATATGTAACTTGTAATTAGCCATATGAGGATAAAAAGCATTGTTGCTAGCTGTGGGGTCGAGTCTGGCCCCGGTGGATTTGGAAGGAAGTTACAGCTTCTGTAGACGGCGGCTGGTTCTATACTCATTACAAGTTTAATTAATCCCTCACTACTTCACTGGTTCCACGGGGACTCCAGGACTGTGTTGTGCTGAAAATTCAGGGGGCTTTAGTCACACCTAAAGTAACCTCTGATGAATTATGGAAGATGTAGTGGTAGTTTTTTTTTCTCTTCACGTCAGACACATGTGCAGTCCAGGGCCCGTGTCAGCACAGAGACTTCAGCTTGGTGGGTGGTAGGTAGTCTTTTATGTGGGATATATATATATTTTTTTTTTTTCTCAATTTCCTCCATGCACTGTAGCCAGGATGACTGTTTCTTTTTGTCTGCTCTGGTCCACGTACCGGGCCTGTCCAATATCCACTCCTGAGAGCTAACGTTTTTGTAGAAGTGTTTGTAGCTGAACCTCTGTGTGCGAGGGACTGGTGGGGTCTGCACAGGCTCTGAAGTTAGCCTTCACAAACAGGCCTGACTTGGTTTAAACATGATTTTGGCAACAGCATTGATGTTAAACTGTTAACCACAAAGAGGAAGGTGATTCAAAGGTGTAATTCTTTGTTATTTCACCTGTGTGTGATTAAGTCCTTAGGGATGTTACAGCTCTGTGTGGTGGTGACTTGAGTGTGGTGATTAAAGTAGGAACTGCAGCGCCTCCTGACCATCAATACATGTACCAGCAATACAGACATGCCTGAAATGCTTGAAACAATATTACAAGAAAATGAAAAAAATACATATAGATTTTTTTTCTTTCATTTTTTCCTCATGTCTTCCCGGTGCAAAAAAAGATCATCTTTGCACATTCACTCCAACAAACAATATCCGGGTCCTCAGCTGACCTGCGTGTATTTGGACAGTTGGAGGAAGCTGAAGAATACAGGGAGAAGATGTAAAGCTAAAGCCTTTGTGCTACGAGTCAATCGCGCAAACCTCTGCTCCACTGGGTCATCGTGACTAAACACCTCAAATAATTATTTGTCAAGAGGCAAATCAGAAAAAGGACCTAGAGGGGAAATAAAGGGAAAGTCCAAAAATCTGAACCAATTTAGTGTTTTGGGAACTGCTTTTCAAGTTCATTATCATGAAGCACTTGGCCTCACTGAGGCATGTGAGCTGAAATTGCATCTCTATATTAGATCCTGAACTAAAAGAGTCAAGTAATTTATCCCTGTGAAATCAATATTGTCATGTGCAATTCTCTCTTTAATAGATTTGATCGTGCATATTATGGATGATTCTTATTTCAATTCCGCTATTGTACTCTCTCGAATCCACAATACATAGTAGTTACTTTCATAAACTATTGATTACTATTATCTCGTGAGAAATAAGAAGCAAAATAAATCAATTTCAAGACCTGTTTAGCTCTCAAGCCACTCAGTATGGACACACACACACTCACACACTAATGTTAAATACATTCATGGTCTTTTCTGCCTCACCTGCATGTGGTTGCTTTCATACATTTCACAGCTTCCCTCACTATGCAATTATATGTATAGAACCAAAACCGGCAGTTCAACAACTACAATTGTCATACCCCCACCTACACCACAAACATACAAATCCACTCAGAGGTCAGAGGCAAAGCTGAGTTCACTTCGAGAGTCGCCGTCCTTGTAGGCTGACATTCAATAGATGACGCAGCCTTTGTTTCAACTGTAATGTGATGGTGGATTCATTTTCTATCCCTCTGTCCTCTCTGATTGGACTGCAGCCACACTGGTGGGTGAGAGATGAAAAGGAGGAGGAGTGGGAGGATCCGAACTCTCTCTTCAGGGTTTAAAGCTCACTTCTCCCACACACGGTGAACTATTGTGTGCAAGGAATGTTTGTGAATGCTCGTGTAGTGGAAGTAGCACATCTATCATCATATTGGCCACGGCAGGGATGAAATAAAAGTAATGCTCCAATCAGCTTAAAGGAAATCAATCAATTAGGGTGGACTAACATTTGCTTTAGCCTGCGGTAGGAGGCTCAGCAGGTTGGGGAGCTGGCAGGTTTAGGAGAGAAAGCCGAGACGGGCGGGTGGCTGCCTGAGTTTGTTGTCATTCTGGACACAGATTGGAAAGTGAGCCGGTGTCTGCTGGAGACGACAGGAAACCAGAGAGCAGATGGACAGCATTTGAAGGGATAGAGGAGGAGATCTATAGAAAAGGGGAGTTGAGTGAAAGGCTTCAGAGACAAGTGAGAGTCCTGAAGGCAATTGAGAAAGCCACGCAAAAGGAGCTATCTGTCGCCAAAGAACACACACGCACACCCAAACGCACACACACACACACACACACACACACACACACACAGATGGGGAGGGACGGCGTCAGGTTGTCGGGTAGATGTAAAACTGAATCCAGGCGAGACAAATATACACACCTCCAAGCACTTGTTGCATTTAAGAGAGATGTGGTACCGAAAGGCTGACAAAAAGGGTTGACTGCAACTCACTATCTTTTTAATATCAACACAGCCGACATCACACCTCTGACATCCCTGGCTAACTAGGGGCAACTTAATATCAGAGAGTGAGAGCTGCAGCATACAAATTAAGATTTTAATTTTGGATTTTTACCAGGAATCAGAAAAAAAAACGGACTTACCGATCATTAATGAGAGAAGCTTCTGGACCTTGGAGCTGACGCCAACAACTCGATATAGGCCCTGGTCGTTAATACCTGACGTATAATACATATCTTAATTAATTTGTAGGAATTTAATTATGGGGAGGGGGGGGACAACGCACAGCAAAGACAATGAACATGATAACAATGGCAAACAAATACAAAACAATGGATAGAAATGACTCAAATGGGGACTATATTGCACATAGGTACACAACAACAACATGGCGATACAATACTATACTATACTATACCAATAGTATTTTGACTTAGAATTTCAGATTGCTGAGTGAGTAATAAAGTAATCTTATTTCAATGAAAGATTTTTACCATCATATTCAATGCTGTCTGCAGTACCTGTCACTTAGCCCTAAAGCCCTGCATCCAGACTGGAGCAAGACTGCCACCTTGTGTGCATATAAAGAACATGCACCCAAAGCTTCTTTTTTTTTTTTTACTACTCAACACTTCTCCGGAAGTTAAATTCCTCTAATTAAATGACCTTTAAATTCTCCCCACGGAGATTTTGAATACTGCATTCATCTGGAGCTCACCTCGTGTCTCTATGGCAGTGATGGAGTTCTTCATAAAGTCCAAACCAACGTCATCCAGCTGGGCATCAACTGAAGATTAAAAATAAATGAATAAGCATATATTATTTCATAGACAGACACTCGAATACAGTTGTATACTTACTTCCCCTTTCTTTAGAGTAAGTTCTTCCTAGGTAGTGCCCAACCTGTTAAAGAAAACACAAGCATTTTCTTGAGTTTGACTGTATTGCACGTTTATGTGGAGGTATAAGCAGTGAATAACTGGTTTCTGTAAAAAAATGGCACTCAAACAGAATACAGTGTTATGCTGCATGAACCCAGAGTGAGTGGTGGTGGAAGATGACAGAGTAGAGGCGGCTGACTCACAGGTTCCTTCCCACCCATGGCCTGCATCCAGAACCTATGGTCATCCTCCGACAGGGACTGTACTGTCAGCACCGTTCCCGGCCTGTGAGAGAGCCACGCCGCATTAGCAGGAGAAAAAGGCTTTAAGGTCAGTGCATTAATACCAATGTAATGCATGAAATGTGCTTCCCATTCTTTGAGATAAACATTCTCCTCTGACAAGGACACAAGGACCTTTAGATTTACGGTTACAGATCTCTGCCATATTTGTCATCCCAGCTGGTTTTATAAGAGCGACAATCATGCGGAGACAGATGGATATTGAGTTACTCATCACGATCAGAATGGGATGTGGGGACTCGAATTTCCATACTAAATCTGGGGGAATTGCTTTTCTATTAATACTACAGAAGAAAAAAGGGGCAGGGCAGAGTTTCGATGTGTGACAAAACGAGGTGTCCATTTACAGGAGGGCAGAGCAGGGTGCGACAAATCCTCCCTGGCTAAGTGTGTGAGGGCAGCGCTCCAAGACCAATCCCGGCTGTCATGCCCACGGCCATCCACAACACCCAGCAACACACTGACACGGCGTGTGGAGCGACGGTCTTTAGCAAAACTGTTAATGAGGGAAATCATGACATTTGTGTGTGTGTGTGTGTGTGTGCTTGTCCAAAATGGAGAACAAATGTGAACATTTGGCACAGAATCCCAACGAGAATATTTCACGGAGAATGCCTCATATTTGTCACACTGTGCTGAAAACTGCAGCTAGACACCTAAATGGTCCAATATGTAACATTTAAGTGAAACTATTTACATTTCTATTGGCAGAAATGCAATATAAAATCATTTTACAATCACCCGAGGGTGTGGATTCTTGGATTGTGGATATAAATATGAGCCCTTTAAGTTCAATAAGGGGTGGAGCCACATTCGCTACCGTAGGTTCTCCAGCACGCTTGGATGAGAAGGTAACTGACATTTGGCAACAGCATGCGACTTCGCTGCTCACTTCATCCTACGCACTGTACCTTTAATTTCAACATTGCTGGAGAAACTGTCTGAAGTGATACGTACCGGTCGGTTATGTCAAGGTCCAAGCAGAACCTCCTGTCCAGCATGTCTGTGGTTTTGCGGACGCAGGACTTGAGCGTGACAGACTCTGTCTCACCCTGACAAACATCCAGACATTGACAAATGAGAATATTTCAGGTGGTGAAAACATGTGCAAAAAAATATTGCAGCTGCACTGTTATCTTCCCACTCACAATCTTTCCACCAGATCTGTGGTCAAAGGTCACCATGTGCAGGATCTTCTGCTCTTTGACGAATGTGCAGTAGCGTTTGACCCAGCTTGAACCAAAGGGTGGTGGCCCTAAAAACAACAAGGCACAGATGCGACACAGGCGTTCGACTCTATCAGGACTAGAACAATAACTTAGCGCTTATCCAGGAAACATACTGACAGACAATGTTGTGAAAGAGCAAATGTGGAGATAAGCACAGGAATGGGAGAAGATAACTTGTCAGTCCATACTTTCCTGCTATTAAACAAATTATATAACGTCCCGGATGACGTCTGTGTGGAATTCCAAACGTACTTAAATAGGAATGTGCACACAACACATGTATTTACTCATGTTTACAGCTGCTACAGAAGAAATGAAAAGGCCTGTCATCACTTAATTACAATATACCGTCTTTGTAGGTGGTGAAACACTCTCATACAGCCCAATTTGATAGCAAGTGGGCCGGACAAGTAAAATCATAGCATAATCACCGATACACAACGGCAACTGCTCGACTGTGTTTTGTGCAATCCCCACTGCTTTTGGCCCGCAGGCCGTATGTTTGACAGCCCTGATCTATGTGCAAAAACTGTCACGTAATTCTTGGCGGATCGTGTTCCCTTGCCGTCTTGTGTGCTACAAATGCAGACGTGCAAAACTGCTCTTACGTTTTTCTTGTACATAGAGGTAGCCTTCGCAGCTGATAGGGCTGGTCTGTCTGTATTCCTGGGGCGTCTCCCTGATCCTCTTCATTAGCTCATACACCTCTGACCGTGTGCCCTCGAATCGATTCCTTGTCTGGGAAAGCAAGAGGGAAAAGAAAGCAAACACAGAATCCCGGAAGTCACTTCCTGATACTCAGTGGTAAGGTAGGATGACCCTCCTAATGAGAGGCCACTGCCAATCAAAATGGATGGGCTTCCCCTCAAAATCCCCACGGTATGACTGAGTATTCGGCCAGATGGTTGGTGGTCAACCCAAAACGAAAACTGAAACAAGCATTGTAGGTTGGCTGTCAAATCAAGACACAAAAACAAGTAAATATTGAATGTGCATATGACCACTAAATAAATAGACAACTCCTCTGGTCTATGTTTTTTGTTTGTGGCTTTACTCAATTGGAAATGATTCGATATCAAGTTAGCCACAATTGAGTTAATTTCGGGGGTTTTCTGCAACTTAGAGGTCAAATCATTTTAAATTGCCTTCTGGATTGAAAGATTGAAGTGTTTTTCGTTTTAAGAAGAGAACAAATACATGATATAACATGCACTGGCAGTCACGGTTAGAGTCATCATCATCCAAACGTTGCCCACAATACTGTCACAAGCATGCTTACATTCTGAATATTGATCTGCAGGGCTCTTTTATAGTGATCAAAGTCCTTGGCGAGCTCAAATCCCTGGTGATAAAAAGTGAAGACCGTTTGAAAGAAGGCCAGCATCTGAAAGAAAGAAATGGGAGTTGTTCATTCATAGTCAGCGGGCGAAACAGAAAGTCATTGCTGATTAAATGAGTTGTGTCTTCACGACATGATGGGATTATTATGTCACTCTCCACCCAGACAGAAACCAAAACTCATGTGGTGTACAGTATCCTGTAACTAGAGATATCATAAGTGGCGTGCCCGACACGGCAATCACTCACCGGCTCCACACACTCAAACTTTTTCCTCTCCTGAATCTCCTGCAGTTTGCACACGTAGTCCAGTGACTCCTCCTGAAAGTGCAGCCTCACGGTTTCCACTTGGATGTCGGCCTGCAGAGGTGGAGAACAGACGGCATGATGATAACATGGAGACGCATGGACGCGGAGACATAACCGTCAGCATTGTTACTATACGGTATAATCTAGGGGGGGTCAGGGGTTTTTCAAAGGCTTAGCATTATGTTCTGACAGATGACATACTGCTGCTTGTAAATCAAAATAAATGATGACGCTCAAGCCAAGTTAATTCACAGTATATGGATCCAAATTACAAGTTTGTCTCGGGTGGTTGGATGATCTGTGCAAAAAAGATACAGTGAGTAAGGCCAGGGAAGTGCAAGCGGGGAGGAGCCTTCTTAAGGGTGAGAAGATGCAATTTTACAATAAAGTAGGGTGAAACCAATATCTGCACTTCATTTCAGAGAGTCTAGTGACATAATCTCTAATCTGCATGTTTTAGGACAGAGTCAGGAAGCTGCAGAAATCTCATCCAAACCAGGGATGAACATGGAAGCTCGACTAGGAAAGGACCAAACCAGCGCACTAACTGGGAACCCCTTTGCTGTGAAGGGCTGACCACAACGCTGCCGTGTCACCACTTTTGGTCAGCACATCAAGCTAATGACCATAACAACATAAATATTAACTGAGTGAGCAGCATGTTGTTGTCTGTTTTGATGTGAAACACATTTATCCAAACAGGAAATCCCCAGCAGGACTTTTGAATCCAAAGTAGTGCAGCTTGGATTAGTTCAGAGGAACACTACACTCAATTCCAATGATTGGAAAGGCTGTTTCAAAACTTTAAGAATGCAATATTTCCCATATTACGGGTTTCATGTTCCTGTTAAATGTTGTTTGTGTCTGCTGTCGCCCAAAGCTGACAGTCAAGAGAGCTGGTAGCATTTTTATCTAGGTGGTTAGCTTGGGTAAAACCAGCAACAGCGCACAATCGCTCACAAAGGAAGTGTGTGCCACTGTGTGGGTGGATGGTTGTGCATGTGCGTGTGTGTGTGTGTGTGTGTGTGTGGGTGTGTGTTTTGTTTATGGAGCAAGTGGCAACCTCCAGGGCTGATGAATGAGTCCAATACAGAAGTGGGAAAACTTGCAGTTCATAGGGTGGTAACTTGAGGGTGGCTCCAAGAGCAAGGCATTTCTTTCCATGAGATCAGTGGGGGGGGGGGGGACAATTTCATTTAAAATGTTGCATAATTAAGGGCATCACCTCTTGAGTGACACCAGGGCCAACCTGTCACGCTCTGTGGATGCTGTGACAGCACCGTGGGCCCACCCCCATATCTGCCTGTGCTCCGCCTCTCTGCCCGTTTTTGAATGAAGCAGGAACTAGGAGGAGTTAGGCATCGGGTGACGAGTGACTCGCCCACAATCAGCCTCACAAGGACTCTAGGTGGCGTCAAGGATGCTACGTCTTTATCTTTATATGCAGTCTATGGTATGAAGGGGGCAAAGCCGGCATCAGGGCACATTACTGGCTGGATTTATTTTTTTGACATTTCTCTTTTTGTACATTCTCACTCATCCCCAGTGGGAATGAGCATGGCTGAGTGATGAACAACGTAACGCTGACTGCATTTCGCTTGACTGCTACAGATCTTACTGTAAACAACCGTTTTCCTAAATACTAAGTCATGGTTAGAGGTTAGTGAGTGTATGTCTTTGCATGCCAACTTCTGCCTGGTGTCATTTTTTTATTTTATTTTATTTTTTACTTTGAAATAAATAAGCTCATATCATAATATACATGGGTGCTATTGTTGACCGAGTTGTTTAAACATGTGATCCAGGGTCTGGGACGTTCATGTGGCTGCGAACAACCCGCAGAGTATATTTATTATAGTATCTGTGTTGGTGCCACAGACCCTTGTGTCATAAGAGTAACAGGGAACACATTGAGCAGATCTGCATTCATTAAGTCAACATTTTCAAGTGCCGTTTCTGCTCGGTGTACATAACGCGTAGGTAAGCCTTACATGGCCACATACAAAGACAAGAAGACGGAAACATGTTTGTTATGTTCATCTCATCATCCTGGAGAGTGGCTTATTCCACAAAATGCAGCAGCCAGGGGCTGACCTTGGTGGTACAGTACGAGTGAGCACACATTTCCTTTACAAACACGCCAGGAAAACTGTTGCTGCTAGGGAACGGCAGTGGAAACTCACATGGTTACAGGAGACTATGCAGCGAGGCTCTTCCCCCGTGGCACAGAGGAGAGAAACCAAACCAGGGATTCTCATACTAAACAAAAATATCTATCTTTTCTTTTTTTTTTTTCGCTGTCACAGCTGTACATATCTGTCAAGAGTTCAGACGAGGATAAATACCTCTTGTAGCTGTGGCTCTTTCTTCTTTGCCGACATGTTCAGAAGCTTCTCCAGAGAGCTGTAGTATTTCTCTGTCTCTTTCTCGTACTTCTTTCTTTCCGCCTTTAGAGAGTGGTGGAAACAGAGACACATGTCAGATGGCATTGTTAGATAAGAGGCAGTAAAAGCCTTGGTGTGTAGTGCAATCCATACAAAATCAGCAGCTTTGTAATTGTGTAAGCAAATTTGCTTTTGGGTAGAAGAAATGAAGCATCATACGTTACCCTTACTGTACCAAGGTGGTCTTTCCTGAACTTCTCCAGGGGTTTCATTAAGGTTTCTGTGATATTTCTCATCTAGGGCAGAAATAAAGGCGATGACATGTAACGATCGCTGAGCACAGTAACCGACCCCATAACCTTTCATGACACAACAATTCCTGGCTTCAGCATTGATTGTTTCCATTGCAGGGCGGCAGCTACATTCAGTTCTGTATCTCTAGAGCCGCTGCCATTTGGCAGATGACCCAACAAGTGTTTATATACAACGTTACATAATTGTATTGTTCCTGCTACATGTCAATATCAATAAAGTCTAAAGTCAATTCACTCCTGCTCTTTTTCTGCTATGCTGACTACAGGACGTGTCTGCGCCTGCATGCCCACACTACTTCCCCTTACTTTGCACTGTGATGTCATCGCAGTATGCTGAGCAGTGTGTATAACATTATGGTTTGAGTCGCGCACTAAAACAGTCATCTGCAGGTCTCCACTCCCTAACCACAGACACGACAGACAGATAATACACCAGAAGTGAATTGCTGTTTATAAGAAAAGTCACACTTGCACGACAAAGTGTTGAGAAGAGGAATGTTTCGGGTGTATTTCTCAGGACTGGATCAATCTCTATTAACCCACATGTTTACTACATAGCGTGACACTTTAAGACCGCAGCGGTTTACGAGGTACAATCATTGACCTTTAAAAGTGTCATTGAGTCCTTTATAGTCACATTCTGCATGTGTGGAATCTGGTTTATAAGTGAGCCACATTTAACAGCCCAGCCCGGTACAGTGAGTGAATGAGCTGATAGTAGTCGGTAATGGGTTATGCAATCTGTCCTGGTATTTAGAGCTCGGTTGGAATAACGAGGAAATCCACTCCCCCTCTCTGTGTGGCCACTCCCACACAGTGACCCTTAGACAGGTACAATGGGAGGGACAACGGAGACACGGCACACATCACCAAATACACTCACTCAAGAACTGGTTTGCACTGTCTGCTGAATGCTGAGGCTGTACAGTAACATGCAACAGGGGAAATTATATCATGAGTGTCTGTCTGGATCCCGGGTGGATGACGGCAACAGACCAACAGATGCCGAGTGCCAAATATGGGCAGGGATATGTAGGTGTGGGCTGAAAGTGGAGTGGAGAAAAAGCTGGGTACATGCAGTTAACCAACTCCGGAGCACATACATCACTCGCACTCACACACACACACAGGTATTTTCCCTGGATTTCAAGCAGGTTCTAACTGGTTGTTCTCACCATCAGCTCTCTTTGGTCTTCGAGGTTCTTAAGGAATATGGAGAACTCTTGCAAAGACTCATCTGAAAAGAAAGGGATACGTTTAATCACAGCTTTACTGTCTCACTCACACACACACACACGCGCGCACACGCACGCGCGCACACGCACGCACACGCGCACACACACACACACACACACACACACACACACACACAAACATGCACACGCACACACACACAAACACACAGGCACAAACATGCACACACACACACACACACACAGCCACAGAGACACACACACGCACACACACACACACACACACACACACACACACACACACACACACACACACACACACACACACACACACACACACACACACACACACACACAGATATTATGATTATCAGTTGTTCCAACAATGGGTGCAAACCAGAAACTGCTTTTAATTTGCTGGTAGGGAGAGAACCATAAACAAACATTTATGATGCATGTCTGTTTAGTGGGCACAAAACTAGTGGTTAGTTTCCATCATGTAAGGGGGCGAAAACCACACTTACCAATACATTTCTCATCGTCAGTCTTTGCATCTCCGATGTACTCAAACTGAAACTCTCCCAGGCACTGCGCAAACTTTCTCTGTGCCATTCCAAGCTCTGAAATACCAAAGAAATGTAAAATATTACATTGAAAACAAAAGCAGGACATAGAGACAAACACAACTGTAATTCATGTTTTTCTTATAACAACAGCATCCAATAGAATGATTTGTTAGAAATTGACACCATGTGTCCATCTTGAAAAGTAGGTCTGGTGCATAGCACACACTTAGTCACTTTGCAAACATCCTGTTTGTCTACGGCCTGTTACATCCTGTTGCACATAAAAACCCCTGTCTACCAAGAAGGCAGGTCCCACCAATTAAAAGGTGAGAGAAAAAAAGAGTGCAAACGAAATTTAATCGTGTAGGTGAAGTAAAACAGAGAGAATATAAACAGTTTGATGCTGTGGAGCCACCGACACACAGATATTGCATATGGTACATGGCTGTTCAGAAGGTCCTAAAGAAGTTTATCTTCTTAGTATACAAGATGCTTTCATTTAATGCAAGATTCATATGCAAGAAACCGTGCATGGGACTGTTTGGTTTAATACTGTATAATTAATCAAACACCCAGTGAGTTTAGTTTAGTCTAGTGGCGAGTGTAACTCATAACCGCTTGCGTGACCATGACCTTGCCTAACCATCAGAAAAGCCTTTACAACAGTGACTCCTCATTGAGCAATGAACTCCTGGATCTAAATCAAAACTACTTTATGCTTTGAGCAGTGGATGACAAAGATTCAAGTCCACCCTGCACCATACTCCTGTAAATTAGAAACAAAACATAGTGAGCCAAATCTCTATCCATTCCCAGAGGTGGGATCTGTGACCCATGCCAGTCCCTGAGGGAAACATTACAGAATGCAGCAGCCTGGGTATTTTTAGACCGCAGCTGTAAGCAGTGCACTGAGGAGCAGCGTCATTAGCTTTGGACAGATAGCAACAGATAGAAACTCACAACCGAGCTACACTCCTGGCCTGGGATTATGACTACACTGAGCATCTGCAACTGCTCTTAGAAACCTGGATACAACAAGGAAAAGAAACTCTGCTCTCTAGGTTTTTTTTTTGTGGATGATGCAATGAATGGGAAACAGGCCTCAAGGACAGAACACACAAATGCACTTGTTGGCTATATTATTAATAACTCTAAAGGTCCACTGCATCAGATTTATGTGGAATTTTTCATTTCTAAAAAAAAAACATTTTATAGGTGTTTTATGAGTGTATTATCACTGTGGCCATTTTTACTTACACCTGCCCAATACCTATCTATAGAAGCTGCCATGTTGCACCATGTTTTTACAGTAGCCCAGAATAGACAAACTAAACAAATGTTGGGTTTTAATAATAACTGGAGGCAACCATTGGGTCTCCTGTATTCTTGAAAGGGCAGGGTGGGTTTAGAGATTTCAGTTCAGACTTGCACCACTTGATGTCAAAAAACCCTACACACAGAACATTAGGTCTTTAGGTATAAAGCCATAATACACTCAGTGGTTTATAGCACTGATAATGGCTGCATCCATAAAAGAAAAGCTTGAGGGAGAATAAATAGAACAAAAATCCCGAACAGGATTTGAACGGAAGATGTTGCAGTAATATGATTCAGACTCCAAGCTGCAGTATCCATGACACCCAAAATAGGCTTTTGCTATCGATGACTCAGCAGTGGACTCCCAATATTCTCTCAAAGAAAAAACTCTGGATGTTCACAAGGGTTCACAAATGTTTAATTACATTTCTTATAAAACATTGAAAATTCAATCAACTCTCGTGGTTTTTGCCAAGCTGATATTACTACATATGGTTATCCCATTGCCTGCATACCACTACAATCTCTGAGCAGTCTCTGTGTACACTTACTATGGATTACAGCGACAGCAAGGGGGAAAAAATCCAAACACGTGAGAGGTGTTGGACAATGTCTGCCTGTGCCTGCATGGTACAAAGACTATTAGCTTGTGCACCAATGGTTTATTTCAAACTGTTTAAATTACTCTGCTTGATTGCTCTTCGGCTCAGTCTTGCATCTTTGCAGTGCCAAGACACACTACAAAGGAAATATGGGTCAAACAAAACACCTGTCACAAACTCCTTGGGCCAATTTGTCCAAGTTGTGGAACCACAGGAAGTAAAGGGATTCACACCAGACAATGGGCAGCTTGAGTATTGCATCATTTATAATTGTTTGTGCTTTGAGGAGTTCTTTCAGTAGCACCTAGAGGAAATGCTCGTTTTCTTGTGGATGAGGTAATGGTTAAGCAAATGAAAAGTCAAAACAACATGAAACAAGCATGTGAAAAGACGAAGAGATAAACATGGTCATGTCTTATCTAAACACACAAGACTTCACCAAACAACGCAAACAAATAAAAATGATTCATATCATCCATGAACTCCTGTGAGACAAATTCATCCAGTTTATCAATTCAAGAGAGGTTCTACGTTTGTTCTTTCCACAGACATCCCAAACAAAAGATACAGCACTATGCAATCAACAGTGTGAGGCCAACAAACATTAGCAACGGAGCGTCAGATCAGACCTCTGGCTCAGACACCTCTTTCTTTCCTATATTCCAGTGTGGTAACACGGGATGAGTCATTATCGTCAGCTTGTGCGTTGCAGCACGAATTTATAACACAACAGTTTACAGTGGAGAAGTTTTATAATAAACATGAGTCAACCTAGGAAAATAAATTTGGAGTCTCTCACGCATCACTAATACACTTATAAGGTTTCCACGTTTTAGCCTCAGTGTGTCTGTCGCAACACCCTGAGGTGACTATACAGTGGCTTCCCACTTTTCAACCTGAAAACCTGTTTACGCAATTATGGGCGACGGGTAGTATTTCCAAAATAATGGTATGGCAAATATAAACCTGTCGGGCCATTATTTTGGTTGCAAACACTCAAGTACATAACATAGCAAGATTCTGTGCAGTGACAGTAAATCTAAAGTGGATCTAAGACACACAGACAGTTAAAATCCAGTCCTGCCGAGTAGAAGTCCATAAAAGGTGACTCTGGTCACTTTGGTTTAGCCCAAAGTACTGATTTCACAACAGTATGAGGGACAGTAGACAGGACAGGAAATCCTACATGGGTGAGCTTAAGAACAGCTGCTTTGATTTAAGTATAACCTGCAAGCTGTAATCCAGTAAACTGAATGGAGATAAGGCAACAGACACACATATTTCACTGGGTCCAGGAATCTGTGCAGCCTTTGACTGTGGTTGTGTATCCATTTTGGACTTATAAGGTGCTTTGGGGGCATAATTCCTTACTTGAAAAGATAGGGTTGAATCTGAAAGGGTGCATGCGAGTAGGGAAGAGATAAGAAGAGAGCTTGGTTGGAAATATTCATGTGGCTGCTGCATGAGGCACCCGCCCAGCCAGGTGAGCTACTGGCTGCCCCACCTCTATTTGCTTTAAACAGTGTTATCAAATTTGAATTTCAATGTCCACTGATGAAGAAATAGACTTAACGTAGGCATCGGCATCTCCACGTCCTCCAAAAACCGACAATATTAAAGCTGTGAGAAAATGCAACAGATACATCTCACCGCATCCCATAAGCCCTTTGGTGAAAGTTACGCTCAAACAACTCATCAATGAGTACTGCAAGATTTGAAGCCAAGTGGAGGAGACAACGCCAGGAAGACAGCTCCTTTCATATTACCAACAACATCTGTGACTTGCTAACATCTGCGCATTGTCTCTGGTTTGTTGTGAGACAGGAATTATGATCCATGAACCATCAAGATGACTCAGCTTCACTTTCGGAGAGCTCAGCATCATGTTCACCAGTCTAGTTCTTGGACTGTGAGGATTTCATGAACATACACCATGAATTTAGACTGATATATCACTTTCTGACACTTGTTTACAGGCTTTTTATTTACATGTAAACTGTTTCAACTGCATGAAACCCCTTTAAAACTCAAGTCAGGCATTTCAAACAAAAACACCGTTCGATAATCTCTGAACTTTCAAGCCATTATCCGAAGAGCCTCAAGTCTTTGAACAATCTGCCAAAGGAATGTGGGGAAGATGACTCAGGCTTTTTTTTTTTTTTTTGGTAAAACCACGCTTAAACCCTTTTACAGGTAAGGAGTCTGAAAGGTTGTGGATTATTTCTAATTGCATTCTCAACCCACCTCTCCTCTTCCAGTCCAATACTTTCTGCTTTTGTGTGGATTTGTGGGGATTCTTATACCAATTCTCCTGCAGCATGCGAGGTAAGAGTTTCTACAAAGAGTTGTATTGGCTTAATCATGCGTAATATTATTAAATCAAACAAATAAAAGGACTGATGAAAGCCTAAAAGATCTCCTTTATGCTTGTTGGGGAATCAACGGCCCTTATGGAGTCTTTGTTGGTCAACTGCAGGACTTGGATCATCACAAAATACACATGGATGAAGAGTAGAAAGTTCAGCTCCCCCCACAGAGTAAAAAAAACATGTTTTGACAACATTGCACTGAACCCTGACACACCTTAACAGAGCCTCGACATACCATGGTGCGGTAAGCCTGACGTATGCTCAAGACAGTATCTACTGTCATTGCAATGCAAAAGATTAAAAACAGGCTGATGCTATTTTGAGAAAATAGAATTAATGTCTTACAAGCATTCCTCAAAGTTCCACAACATTGTACTGCTCTATTACGCAACATGATGAAAATCCATTTACGGCATCACATTGTTTTGGTTAAAATAAGAGAAAGATTTGAGTGTGGACAATTTTACAATTATCTTGAACACATAGCTTATTTTGCTGCGACGTGATCGAGGCCCAGGTCACTGTGAGCACAAATGTGTACTCCATGAACAGTGATGTCAATAGATAGATTTGCAGTCTCTTTATTAGAGCCACATGTGAGCATGGAGCGCAAATCACACCCATCCACAATCTGATTACAAAGCCTGTGTGCATGTTCAACTTACTGCGGGGTGGACAGCTAATACGAGAATATATGGGGCCAAGCTGTGTGGACTTCATTACATAAAACATGAAGAATGAACGTTATCCAGTTACATGAAGCTCCAGCCGTAATCAATGTCAGACAACATTCGGAGGAAGGAAAAACGCAGCAGCTGCATTCGTGTTCCTGTGTTGTGTCACTTGAAGTTTCACCAGCATAGATCAACTGGATACAATCAGCGCGGCAATAAACAAAAGTGTCGGATGCGAGGTCTGCACAGCAGATTGAAGTGATAGCTGATGTCCGAGAGGAAAGAACTGTCACAAGTTGGAAACACCACACGCACCGGGGCACATGGTCCAAGGCGAACGCTTCCCCTTGCTTTTTGCCTTTTAAAGCAAGGCATTTCAGAGCAAACCTGGGAACTGTCAAACTTGGCTAGTTTCTCTGCAGAGAGCCAGAGACCCCAGTCGGCTGGATTCTGAGAATGACTCATACGGTCCACACCTCACATCTAGTATCTGATCTAAGAGGCCAGAGGGAACAGAAGAGAGAGAATACAAATGCCGAACTGTGTGGCATAAAAACAAGTGCCCCGATTGAGAAAAAGAGGATGGAAAAACATATGAACATAGTGCATGGCTACTGTGAAGCACAACAGATTATGGAAGCCATAAATTATTATGTTCATTTGGTCCAAGTGTAACAGGTGTGCACTACTTTGTAAGTCATCAAGGTCAATCAAGACGTGTAAGGTTTCAAATTGCTTTTGTCTGAGCAACACTTCAATGAACAAAATCATGAACTGGTTTAAAGACGTGTTTACACATGGATCTTTAACACCACCTGCTCTCTGTGCCTCTGTACTTTAGGTTTGTTTTGGGACACACATGGGACAAACGTATGCCAAACAACGAGCCTGCACTGATGACTGATGACATTGTTTGGCATCTCTCTAAGGCTCCTAATTTTTGCTTATAGTTGAAGTCATGCTGCAACCGTTGTGAAATTGCCACGATGAGCACCTGAAACAATCAAAAGGTCCAGTGGGTACGATTTGGGAAAAATGATTGACATCGGCATATATGGAACATTTCTATTGATGTTTCTATGAGTGCATGATCACCCGAACGTACATTGTTTTCATTCCATACAATGAACCCATTATAGATAAGAAGAGGTCTTCTCACTGAAGGTCCTGTTGTTAAATCATCATGTTTTTACAGGAGCTCACAGTGGACAAACAAAACTGTTTTTGAGTTTTTATGATAACTGCAGGCTACCATAGGCTCTCTTCCACGTGTAAAAGGAAAGATTGGAGGCAGAGATATTTAGCTGCCACAGGCAAACTCACTGCTAAAGGTCACGGTGTCCTTCACACTGTACTTTGAAACAATGTGCAATTTGTTAAGAGTCTCCACTTCAAAACAATGACAAAAGACCTTGTGTACTGAATTATGCTGTGTAGAAGCATGGGATCATGGACGTTATTTATAGCACCAATGCAAACAAAAATCGACTCGAGTCCAATGCACGAATCATGTTAACCCATGAGGTCATGGATGTAAGCTTTAATGTTACATCGAAAATGACAATTAGTTATCATTATCCAATACTAGTGACTTAATATAGACAACTAGCTATGAAGTTCCTTCATCATATGGTATTTGGCCAAGGAACTATAGCAGAAACAGACAAAGGATATAGAGATTTTTTTTAAATAAGTGACAGTGAAAGCCTTTAACATCAAAATCCTGAACTTGTTTTTGCAGTATACCAAATCAGAAAAGGTGTGTGTGTGTGTGTCACTCTTCAGCTGCTGAAGATGTCCACAGTGTATTTGTTGGCAGCTGTCTGACTGTTGTTTGTTATGATTTCTACAGTCTCATCAGATGTGCCACTTGGGTCAGAAGCTGCCCGGTCCAGGCCCCTCGCAGAGCAGCCAGGGTTTACACGCCGTGCCTTTCCACAGTCCTTCCTGTTCCACTCGGCCATCTTTTCCAGTCTGGACCCCTCTCCACACTCAGCGAGCACCTTTGCCCTCGACACCGGCCTGCCTACCCCATCCCTTCCATCAACTTCTCACCCCTGCTCTGCTCCCACCCTGTCCCCAAAGCATGACATCATACACAACCTCCTTGTCTTCAAAACTAGTCAGTAGAATGAAGGTACGGTGAAGAGCACATCTATAAATGATCGCTGCACATAACAAAACAAAATTCCAGAAGCACCAGCATCAGAAATACACTATCACGTTTAAAGCGGGCCTTGTTCTATCAACAGTGAGACATGAAAAAGCGTTCCACCCACATGACTTCATGTCTTGGGCTAATGCGATTTTAATGAAAGATTGTGATGTTGCTCTTTGGCGGAATCAGTAATGTGATTACAGCAGTGCACCAAAGCACACCACCATACCAGACTACACTTTAGCCTGTCTGCCAATGAGAGAGGGGCCTTTAGAAGAATGGATTTGTCAAAGTAAAACTAAAAGTGAAGGGAATTTTACATATATATAAATATATATATGCTTTATGAGGTCATTCATTCCAGAGGAAGTCCAGCTGCTCACTCTGACTGACTCCGGTGAGGCTCTTACAAGTTTCACTTTCTGGTGCTTGAAGCACTAACAAAGAATGCATGGTATTTACTTAAATACACCAATATCTGACTGACAGGCAGTGACTAGAGTGACAGTCCAAACTTTCAGCTCCAAACAAAAAAGAATACATTTGCTTGGGATGACAAGGAGGGAGTGGTGCAGGGGGTACAGACAGGACACAGTTCCTGTGGAGGAAACACTCTGAAACAGAAGCACATCTGGACATTGCTCTTCTAGTGGGCACTTCCATGTCATGGCTCTCTGCCCCGGGGCCCCGCTTTTAAAGTTTCCTCTCCAAACCAAGGACTTTCCGTGGAGGGACATCCTCCTGGTCATAGGGAGTGAAGGGAGTTACTGAAAGGTGGAAAATGGAGTGGGAGTTGAACATCAACAGTTGTCCTCACACCACACCAGATCACCACCGGGTCAAGTAATCTCAAGTCTTCTATTTGTAATGTTTGACTCAATGGTGGACGGCAGCTAATGCATGTTAACGCCGTTGTATTGTTTCAAACGAGTCATGGTAAATACGATTGGAATATTTCGGTGGCAGAGCGCGCGTGATGAATACGGTGATCATGTGGAAAACAATCATCTGACGTCAGTCAATGGGGCAAGGAGCTCGACCTCCGAATGTAACCGGAGATGATGAAGCACAGCAGCAAAGACTTAGCAAAACAGACGTTTCATTAACGTCAGCAGAGGAACACGATCATCAGTTCTGTCAGGAAATGACAGCTGATTTTGCAATGATCTCAGGATGTGCAGGGTTCCCTAATTGTCATATATTGTCGCAACTGCAGCACAAATCTAATGAGGATCTGCAGACTACATGGTCGATTTCCGTCACTGTGCTAATCACACTTCTGTGGTTACACTGAACACGTGATGTATGTTTTAGCCACAGCTACTGTCCATGAAGTGTGACAAACAAGATGTGGACTCTAAGTCTGCACAAAGGTGTCTCACCAGTAATCTATGAACAATAAGTTATGGCTCAAGTATGTTAAGTGTGAAACAAGAAATTGTCATTATGATTGATAGTTTTGTCATTATTAATTTGAAAAAAAAAGTTTTGCTGATTACATTGGGATTAAACTTGATCAATATGTGATACAGAAATAATGCTCATCAAACTGAGGAGAACGATATGACACATTCAAACTAACAGGTAGAACAGACCACAAGAGTGTAACGAGCAGCTCTGTGCAACAATGTACTGGTGGAGGACGACAGTGTGAAACTGGAGGGTGCATGGTTCCACTCCAAATAAGAGAAGCCTTATATCTAATATATAAACACATTTTACATGATGCAGCTATGACTTGTACAGGAGGGATTCTGGGTGATATCACGTCATGACATTCTGGTCCTGTGTCTATTATATACGTATATAGAGCAAAGTCATAGAACATCTGCTGTTCAAGGTCCAACTTTCCTTTTTTATTGCAAGATATGGAATTTAAATCATCCGAATGTATGATTTGTGTTCATTGCCCAATACAACAAGCCCTTAGATTGACATCAGAAGCAGGTCCTCTTTACAGAGGAAGGCTTTTTGCCCCATCATGATATTACAGTAGCCCCGAATGGACAAACTTAACAACTTTCAAGTTTTAATTTACCATTGGTTCTCCTATGTGCTTGGTAGGGAATGTTGAGGTACGAGGTATTTAGCTGTAACATGCAAGTTAACCACTAGGTGACACTGTATCATAGACAATGTACCTTTAATGTAAATAAACCAAACTATCAACAACCTTCTTCCCTGATAAGGATTCAACATATGCACGACTTGCATAATGCAATTTCCTCAGAAACACAATATATAGGCTATGACAACCGATTGTTTTTAATCAGCTCACCTCTGCATTACTTCTACGGGAGAGTGAAAGAGGAGTCTACTCAGTGAAACAAAAAATGCAAAGAACTTTAATCATTTCAGAAACAAAAATGAGAGAATGTTTGGCACTTTGTCCAAACAAAAAAGAAGACTAAAGCTATCTTAGACTTCCAATAGTCCCTAAGCAACACCACAAAATATAAACTTGTGACTTGATCGTGAATGAGAGTCTTGTTTTCCGAGATAATTAGTGTGTTACTAAAAAGTCTGTTGAGCCTGTCTGACGCAGTGCAGTCAACTACAACAAATACGTTGTATAGGTTTTTAGAGTGTTGCTTGTGCTGGAGGCAAAATGAAAGACATACCTGCATTTACAACGGGTGAATGGCAAACGGCATGGAAACAAACATGTGATACAGTAATCCTGACTTAAGGTTTAACAGTTGGAAAAACAGACCGGGTGACAGCTGTGAAAAACTATGCACACCTGAAGTTTGGCAGTCAATAGCATAACACTGATACTATATGACTACTTGTACTACTTGCACAGTAATAGTGGCGATATATTGTATCTCTATTCACACAGGACTTGTTAGAGCTGCCTGAATAATATTAGCCTGAGTTCCAGGGGTTTCCTCAGGGAGTTTCCAACTGGGGCATATTGAAAACAGTCCCATTTTGTCTGATTGTGTGTGTGTGTGTGTGTGTGTGTGTGTGTGTGTGTGTGTGTGTGTGTGTGTGTGTGTGTGTGTGTGTGTGTGTGTGTGTGTGTGTGTGTGTATCTGGCAAGTTACCACCCTACGTCCAAGCCC
The DNA here is from genome assembly GCA_016785325.1 of Chascanopsetta lugubris. Lineage (NCBI taxonomy): Eukaryota > Metazoa > Chordata > Actinopteri > Pleuronectiformes > Bothidae > Chascanopsetta > Chascanopsetta lugubris. Next base: position 2,467 of record JAFBJT010011961.1, on the reverse strand, counting down.
AGCCCAAAGGACTAGAGTTCAAAGTGATAACAATCTAATCACTTTAACCCAGAGGAGGTGTGTGACTTTGGGCAGATTGTGCACAGGATTATTAAAATCGACACAAAGAAACATTTCCTCTGTTAAAATAAACATCCCGATTTCTCATGCAAAATGTCTAGTTCCCGTAAATCAGTGTTGCCACAGATTTTAGCAAGTTTTGTATCATTTGCCCGCTGCGTTTTGACACATTACGAGAATCTGACCTTCCTATTGGACTGAAGGGTAAATCTGACAGAGGGACCGATGCAAGGCACCAGTTATTATTACAACTCAAGAGAAAGTAAGGTTAGTCCATGTTTTAACATCATGGCTTCCATGGAGGGGACCTGCTCCTGATGTAAATATAAAGGGGTCACGTTTAAGGTGATGACACACTCATAAAAACATCATTGGACTGATCTTATATTCTTTTTCTGGCAGTAACAACTGAATCAATTTCAGCTCAAGCTCGCACACAGCAACTTTGAACTGAAAGAAATGTACTGTGATTTATGAATATGAATATTATAAATTCAGTGGTTTGGATTTATCAACAAGAATACACCCTTGAGGCATGCTAATACTTCACAGGGTTTAAGAATAGGGTTTATAAGACTTTCACCTCCTGTATGTTTCTACATTCATTATGTCCTTTTGTTTATAGTGTTTTAGAATGACTTTGTAAACAGTTTAGTGTGTTTGAGTGAATGGCGGTTGACTGGTTATACCCATATTGACAATTTGAGAATCTAGACTACAACATATTTAAAATAGACAAGCAAGCAGGTTTCTGTCCAAATCTACAATATACATTAACTTATAAATTAATAGTATATAATGTTCTTATCAAATGTTTATTTCAACTTAATCTTTAAATATCAATCATCAGGTGGACATGCACAGCAATGGGGCCAAAGTAAAGGCCATTTCAACGGATTAACCATCAAGCTGACCCAATGGTTGAATTCTAAATGAAACTAAATAGCCGTTTAGTGGGCAGCTGCAAATACTTGAGTGACTACACTCAGTATAATTATTTTGAGTATATTTCTACCATTGAAAAGCGGGGATAGTTTTGCCTAATCTTACACATTGGACCTTATACCAAAAGACTGACCCAGGCTATTGATGAGTCAGCCTCGTCAACAATCCCTCGAGACTCGCTCCTGTTTGTATTGACATTAAAGGCATGTTTACTCAATTGCTCTCCATTTTGACTATTGCCACACTAAAGTAGTGATACTGTCTCTCAATGGGACTTTCTTGGTTTTAAAATACGCACAAATAATAGTGGAGTAATGTCAGTCTCACTCATTTTAGGACCTGGTGTCATGCAGCAAGCAGTTGGGGGGAAAAAACTTGAGGAGATGGTGGTTGCAACAGTGGAAACATGGAGACTTGTTCTTACTGTAAATACAGTACAAGATTCTGGGGGATTCGCAGGAGTGAAACTCAAACTTATTGAACACTTACGTTTAGTTGCATTGATGAGGTTCTTCCCATCCTTGTACAGCTCCTTTATAAACCTGTTGGTTTTGTCCAGCTCTGCCTCATGAGCCTTGATTTTGTCCCTGAAGCTGGGACTGTCCAGATAGCACTCACTGAACTCCAGCGGGTGTAGTCCCATTTTTTTTTTTTACTCGCTCTCACACACGCGGCGGAAAATAAACGCCAAAAAGAACTTTAAAACTGCTTTTAAAAAAAATAAAAATTTAAATGTCCGTTAAAATGAAATTCCCGCTCTTTAAGCTGGTGGCGTGCAGTCTAGCACAGAGAGCATAGCTACGTCAAGTAGCAGCAGCTAGCAGAGGTTAGCATGGTGAGTTCTGGTGGGTGGGTCGGTGGGTGTAGTTCCACGGTTGTCAAAAGAGCAGCGAGAACAGCACCAAGGTATAAGGGTTCAAAGGAGGCGGTGAGTTCGGCGTCGGGTGAGGTGTTCGCCGGTGGTCGGTCGGTCGGTTGACCGGGGGTTGGTCAGAAAGTCATGGTGCCCGTGTCCAGACTGTGTGTGTGTCCTCCCGCAGACGCTCTCCACCGGAGCAGAGTGACAGATTGGGAAACTCTGCTGACATCTGACTGCTTGTAGCTCAACTTCTGACGAAGACCCAACAGTTACCGTGAGACGACTCACTCCCCCGCACTTCCGGTTTGGCTCCCCGCGCCACTGACATTTTTTTTTGTTTAAGCAAAACGATTATTTTGTTTCTCTTTTTGGAGACACTGATATCGACAGTTTCAGCATATAGGCTTAAGAAAGAGTAAGAAAACAACATTACATTCCATCTTGCATTTAAAGGTGTGATGTGCAAGGTTTAGGGAAATTATTTATATCACTATGGGCAGGAACATAATATATAGTGATTTTTTATTTTTTATTTTATTTCAATTTATTTATTTATTTACTTTTATGCAAATTTATATTTACTGCCTGACGCCTGCAGAGAAT
>JAFBJT010011957.1:19602-48608 GCA_016785325.1 Chascanopsetta lugubris | reverse complement strand
GCCATGTTTTTACAATAGTAAAAGTGGACGTACTAAACATCTATGGAGTTATCTTACACTCACTGCACCTTTTAAAGAGCACCAATGGCAGCTTCTAAATATCATCAAAACTTAAAAGGTGTTGAGTTTATCGATTGTGGGCTATTGTAAATATACTCCCACGATAGAGGAATATGGCTCATAGGGTCTCATTAACGAAAAGTGTGATTTGTGTTTTTGGTTGTTTATATACTTAAGTGATTTTGAATTTTTATTGCCGAAAATGAAAATGGAAACTTTCACCCGAATCTCACACACTGGACCTTTTTCACGAATTTGTGTCGACCAAGCAAAATATTGTTCTACAATAAGAATTAGCGACATAAAGTTTGAGGCACAGGGCGGTTCACCCAGAGGCGAGTCTAAAATTCTCCTGGATTAAGGAGAGCCGGGATCCATTCAACTGCAGAATGTTATAGTGTTGTAAACATCGTGTCGTTAAACTCACCCTAAAGGTTGACTCGGCACAGTTGCCTAAATTACCGACTGCCATAAAGCACGTTTGCTCTCTAAAATTGGATAAAAACCCTCAAACACACAGAACCAAACTATTTTTGGAGAGTTCTCTATAAGTAGCTTTTGTGTGTGTTTGTTTGTTTGTCTGTCACTTTTGGCCTGTGTTCTTTGCCGTCTTTTTCCACCTGTCATGGAGCCATTGAGGACAGAACAATGGCTGCATGACCCCAAACTCAGCAGCAGTGAAACATTTCATGCATCTCTAGTTTCACTGCTCAGCAAAGAAGTAAATGCCTTTAAAAAAAAATAAAAAAAATAAAAAAATAAATAAAACCCAAAAAAAACCAAACCTCAGCCATCCTGTTTTTAGCAGCAACACTTAATAATAATAATGTAATAGTTCGTTCAAGCTATAAAAAGTTGCTGTACGTGAAAAGGAAACTGGAGTTCTCTTAAAAAAAAAGTAGACTTTTACAAACGTAATCCATCCAATTTATCTTCACAGGTACAATGTGGTGTATTTAACCGATTTGCTTGTTTAATGGATCTGTTAGCCGAAATGTAACTTCCAATTTATAATGTGTTCATGGAATCATCCTGTTTACACCAGGAGCTGCTGCTCTTTCCAGAAAGCTGCCTTGTTGCTGCCCCATGTTTTTACTTTTGGCCAGAACGCACACATTTAACACGTTTCTTTTTTTTCGTTTTTTGTTTTTTGTTTTTCCACATGCTTGGAAGAGAAGAGGGAGGAATGAATATTATACTATATATAGTCCGACACTCTGTAAATTCAAATCGAATCCAGAAAAATGCTTGAAATGATCATCTCATACCTCGTCTCGTAGATGGTTCACGCCCATGTTCTGTTTCTTACAGCCTGCACGGAGAACCTGACCGAGACTGATGCCTTCATCACAAGGTAATACGGCGTTTGTTTGTGTTTTTATCAGCTCCCGACTTTACCTCTCTTAACACCTACATAAACCTGATCTCAGCTCTTTAGCTCTGGATCCAGCCGAGGAGTACAGGATGACTAACAAGAGACGAGGCCTCGCGCTCATCTTCAACCAGGAGCATTTCTTCTGGCGCTTGGGCATGAACAGCAGACACGGTACCAACGCCGACCGCTACAACCTGGAGAGGAGGTTGGTTTATCTCTTGTTCTGCAGCGGGAGAGGGAACGTTGCGTTTGTGTACCAGAGAACAACTTGTTTGCACTCGTTTTGAATGCTATAAGTCAAGTCTGTGCTAACGTGGCACATTTTCCTCTTCCTGCGTTTGCGTCGTCTCACATGCTAAACTAGTTTTTCACCTCCTCTAGGCTGCTCAACCTTGGCTTCGAGGTGAAGTGTTACGAGAACTACAAAGAGAGGGAGGTCCGAGAAATGATCAGCTCTGGTAAATGCACACATGAGCACCTTTTTAAAGGTGGTATTTCCCTCATTGTTGGGGTCTCACATTTTCATTTGTGTCATTAGGAGAGCAGGTTGACAGGTCTCGCGTGTTGTAGACAACACTGTAGTTTCCTCATTGCGTCAGCAGCTCCAGCTCCTGTTCTCTCTCACTGAAACGCTCTGCAGAGCTCCCGCCCCTCCCTCACAGGAAAGCTGTGCTCTACCTTGCTCTGATTGGCCAGAGCCCCGCAAATGTAGGAAGGGTAATCATGGATCGAACTCTGACCACCAAAGTGACGTCAGCTCAAACAGGAAGTTGAATGAAAATCAAAGATGACATATTCATGAGTCTCTATGATAAAGAGCACCCCCTGCTGTGGACTGTGGGGAATAGTAACTAGAAACTCCCCCTACGTACAAGGAACGGACATATAGCCCACTAAAGGACAGAGAACCACATACAATGCATAATATAGCCCCTTTAAATGTGTAAATGCTTCCTGTCGTGAGTGTTGTCTCATTCATATACTCAATATCTCACGTCCAACCAGCCGCCGAAGCCAATCATTCGGACGCAGACTGCTTTTTGCTCGTCTTCTTGAGCCACGGGGAGAACGATCACGTTTACGCCCACGACGGCAAGATCGGCATTCAGGAGATAACGGCCATGTTCAAAGGAGACAAGTGCAAGAGCCTCGTGGGGAAACCAAAGATCTTTATATTCCAGGTAAGGATGGAACCTAAAAGCCTCTCTCTGGTCCACCAGAGCTTGCAGCTTTACCGAGCTTTGCTGCGTGTGTCACTAGGCGTGCCGCGGAGACAAGCACGATGACCCGGTGACCGTCTGCGATGCCGTCGACAGTGAAATCAGAACGAACGAGGTGGTGGTGGACGCCTGCGCCGTCTCCACCCTCCCTGCTGGGGCAGACTTCCTCATGTGCTACTCCGTGGCCGAAGGTAAGCAGTGCGAGAAGCTCGGAACTATGAATCTGCTTGTAGACTCGGACCGAAGGCGGCGCAGTGTCACACTCGTCGCCACCTTGCTCATGCCTGCTACTTCCTGGTTTATCCAAACACGGGCAAAGAGGCAGAACACACACACAGAGCACAGCGGTGGGCGGGCCCATGGTGCCGTCGCATCACCCGCAGAACTGCCAGGTCAGCCCAGGTGTCAGTCAAGAGGCCACGCCCTCAAACATGCATGATTTCAAACAGCGATTAAAAAAATAAAATAAATAAAAGCGAGTTACAGTTACAGAGCTCAGATGTCACAGGAAACCATGTGACGGAGACAAAACCGTAGTTTGTAACAGGCTTGTAAGAGTCTGTGGGGATTTGCTCCCTTTTGGAGTCAGCCCCCAGAGGCCACCTTATGAACTGCATGTTTTGTTTTTTTATGTCCCGGTCGTGTAACTTGTCGTCGGATTGATCCTACTCTTATTCTCAATGGATGGTTAATAGATAATCGATAGTATCTTAGAAAACCAGTACTATGCAGTCATCTAGAGTCTACTTGCTTATAGCCTGAACTCCTTTAGCTTTAGCTAGCACGGTTTTCAAGGTGGTCAGGGCGATTTTATCAAGCTTTGAGACAAATCACTGCTCGTTTATGAATTAATATCAGGAGCTTGTGGTTTGTCGCGGACATTTTCCCAAAGAGAATGTTTGAAACCTTTTTACTCAAGTCACTGATTTGTCGTCCGGTCAGTAAGCATCCCGCTGTCTGTCCTTTTGTTCAGGATACTACTCCCACCGGGAGACCATCAATGGATCCTGGTACATCCAGGATCTATGTGACCTGGTGCAGAAGTACGGGGATTCCCTGGAAATCACGGAGCTGCTCACGCTGGTCAACAGAAAAGTCTCAATGAGGAGCGTTGGGAACTCTAGTGACCGCAACTCCATCGGGAAGAAGCAAGTCCCCTGCTTTGCCTCCATGCTGACCAAGAAGCTATACTTCAGACCAAAGAAGTAACCTCTCCTGGTTTCAATAATAGAACGAGTGTTTACACATTTTTCTTTTCTTTTTTTTTGCGAATCTTGATCTTGTCGATAAAGGGAATTTAAATGTTTCCAAGCGTCAGTAGCCGCAATAACATCGAGAGTAGATGTAGCGTCTGATTATTGACCTGCTGACCAACAATGGGATTTCTCTCGGTTCTTGTTCAACGCAATCATGATAACGGGTTAGAACAGGTCACACTGCTTGTCCAGTAAAACTTGTTTTGATTGTGGTTCAATCAATACGCTGAAATGTCTTGGAGCCAGATGACGGAGAGGGATTACTGCTGTATTGTCTATTCGTACCGTACACCAAATCAATAGTATATACAAAGAATGCGTAATTCCTCGTTTTCGTTTTGCTCATGGGTTGCAACATGCAAGATTTTCCCCCATTTCAACTGTCAGCTCAATTTAAAGGTGTCGTGTGTACGATTCTGGTTAATTTTTTTTAAACAATTCTAAGTATATAAATAGAATTACAAAATAATTATATGTACATGTTTACATATGTATAATCCCCCCCCCAATGTATGACTTGATTTTTACATAACCCCACAATTAGGCTGTTAATGTCTATTTACTCCGGGAGCGGTTCCACCCTATGGGGGCCTCCATGTTTTTATAATCGCCCCGAGTGAACAAACTTTTGAGCTTAACTGACAACTGAGGGCTACCATCGGTTCTTCTGCCTGCTCGGATGGAAAGGGTGAGGTGATGGATGCAATGCGCAACTTCACCAGTAGAGGTCACCAAATCTTACACACCGCACCTTTAACAGCCTTGTTTAATCCAGTTTGATCTATTGTGGTACCACTGAAATAATGTGATTGATGTCTCTGCTGAAAATGTCAGAGTAAATGTTTTTTTTTTCTTGAATAATTTGCTGTACAACGTCACACGTACGTCACATTAACCCTCTGACTGTATCATGTGACGCAGCAGCAGCACAGCAACAATGGGACACTACTTGACCTGACTTTGATCATATCAGGGTTTCACTACATCACACACACACACACACACTCACACACACTCCAGGGACAATGGTAACATGCTGTTTGTTCAAGCTCACACCACCTAAAAAAAAAGGGAATTCGTGTTTGTACTGTTCTTTGTGTTTTGACAGTTTACAGTCCAAATTTTTTATATTGCGTATTTGCACCCAACAAATGACAATATGGAAAATGACCTCAGGGAGAAGCTGTGTCCTGTTTTAAAACACGCACCATACCTTTAACACGTTCAGCTGTGTCACACGTCTGGGAACTCAGGAAAAAGGAAAATACCAGTAAACACTATCCCTGCCCCCCCACCCCGTTTTTATTTGGTCAATTATTTTTTAACAATAAATTCTGCGTGACAGCAAATGTTCTTTCCATTTAGTTTCTTCTGTGGCAAATGCTGTATTTGATGTGAATAATGAAGAATGTGTTTCTCCATTTTTTGAAGGTGTGTCAGGCAGGTGTGTGGTTGTCTCCCTCAGCCTGTTGGTAGTGATCATTGTGCTTTCCGGGGGGTGGATTCCTCCACACAGGGCAGAAGAGATGTCTGAGATATCTACAGATACCTGGGGATCTCGGGGGCAGAGGACGATCATGAGGAGGCAATGAGGGAGGCAACCACAGCTAAATTCCTCCCGGGATTCAGAGCAGGACCTGAAAGGTGAGCTGAATGGCAAGATCAAGATCTGAGGTATGAGCACTGCACCCAGCCTGTCACCTCTGATTGCGCAATCCTTTACACACTGGGATGAGATATGAGTCTGGTGGGTGCCTATATATTCTCTTTCTCTATATATATCTATATCTATCTATCTATGTGTGTATATATATATATATATATATGTACACACACACTTCACCTTAAAGTACTAGATTATTATTATTATTCTTCAGTAGTTCATTTATGTATGTATTCATATATTTATTTGTTCAATCTATCTTTTTATCCATCCGCCATCAACACCATTAATAATCTGTCATGGTCATTTGTCGTCCCCCTGTGTTTAATCTTAAACACTAGGCAGAATTTGTAAAGTAAATTAAAGGAGACTTTGCACAAAAGTGGGTATTTGCCCCCTCTGGCGGTTTGTACGTTGGTACTGCATGTATGTACAACTCACTAGCCCTTAATTATGTGCAATTTCAAAAGCTGAACTTGCTCATACACATCAAGTGTGAACAATTTAATGCCGACTCTGCATCACTTCATTGCCTCAAGTTCCGTTAAAAGAGTCATTATTTGTTCCTGGCATCAAAATCTTTTCTGTAAGCAGACAGAAGATGATCCCAGTGTTGTGGAATTACATTTTATTTCAACAGTCCTGTGTGTGTGTGTGTGTGTGTGTGTGTGTTATTGGCATCATTATTGAGATTGTAAACAAAACAGAATGGTATGGATTCCACGTAAAAAAGGTCTATTATTAAAATCGAGCACATCATTAGTTTTTTTGCTTTCTATGTATGGGAGTGACTCTTCATGGCTTGATGTGGGTTCATGGCTTTGCCTGAAGTTGTTCCAGTGGCAGCTGAAGCTGAGTCGGATATTTCAGACGTCTCAGATCTTCCTCCACCTGAAAACACAGTCGTGCACAGAACACCAGTCACTAATAATTATGTGGACATTCGACATTTAAACTGATGCTGCTTCTTAAAAACGAGACCGAAGTCTTACACACTGCACCTTTAATTACATGAGCATGCTACCTGGCTAAATGTCAGAGTGTTGACACACTGATGTTACCACTTATCTAAAAGCACAGCCATCCCTTATCTGCTATCTTTGGAAAAAAAAAACAGTTTAAATATTATTCACGATGAATTTTTAAATAAAATAGAAATAGATTCTTAGTTTTTGTCTCAATGTGGACAAGGCCTTAGACAGCTCAAATATAAAATGAAAATAGTGCACAAAAACATAACTGCAACAAATATCTGACTGTATTTACAACATGTTTAGGTTTTGGTGGGATAGGGATTCTGCAGTGTCTGTGTATAGCTAAGGATTTAGCTAAATGAGAGGTAATAATAATACAAATAATACCAACCTGAGCCAGTTCATCCTTCAATTTGTTGTACTTGTCCACACTGAATTTCTTCCTGCCGGCCCCTTTATAAAAGTAATATAGAAACCGTCTGTCTTTGGCCTCTGGGTAGATGTAATCCTGCGGGGGAGGGGAGAGAAAGAGGTGTGAATTCAAAACACATTAAAGGTCCAGTGAGTACAGTCTGGGGTGAAATGATTCCTGTTGGCAGAAATGGTCTTGAGAATTTATATACTTATTCACCTAAATGCACAGATTGTTGTTTTTATAACACTCAGCTCAGGGGGTAAGTCCTCTTTACGGCAGCTGTCAAAAATGGACAAACTAAACTCGTCCGAGGGGGCGTGATGATAACTGAAGGCTCTTTGTGTTTGGAAGCCAAGTGTGTGGTGAATCTCACACACTGAACCTTTTAAGAAATCCATTTTGTGAATTGCCCAAACAAACGATTACATTTCATGTCTGGTTGAAATGTCCCTGTGGCTCACCTGCTTTGTCAGGACGTAATAGGCGAAGACTCCCATGCTGGTGGCGTAGGTGATGAAGTACGTGACGGGCTCCATCACATCCCACGAGTACACCCACCAGGTGAGCCAGGCCAGAGCTCCACCCTGCACGGACAACAGGGCCATGCCGGCCCACACGACGTTGGAGGTCCTGAACTCTGCTGATTTCGACAGTTGAGCCTTCATCTGTCAGGGAAATGAAACAAGGGAGAGAGGGAACTGGATAATTCATGGACTTCTGTTCGGCAGAAACGCTACTTATTCACTGTCAGAAGTAGGTGGAGGCCATTGTTTTGGAAAAGTTAGCAAGAGCGAGTTTAATAACGTCCACCCGGAAGTGTTTCGCTGATAAGGTGAAAAGTGTCATGGAAAGCATTCGAGGGTGCCACCTTTAAAGGTGCAGTGTGTACGATTTCGGTCTATTATTATTTATTTCCTACTTTTTACATTGCCCTAAAATGAGCTATTTAATGTACATTTACATCAGGAGCCGGTCCACCCTATGGGCGCCGCCATGTTTTTACAATAGCCCAGAGTGGATATACTGAGCCTCTTTGGAGCTTTAATGACAACAATACCATAGGTTCTCCAGCACGCTCGAATGGGAAGGGCGAGGTGATGGACACAATAAGCGACTTCACCAGTAGATGTCACCAAATCTTACACAGCGCGTCTTCAATGGTAATGGAAAAAAAACAATGCATTCGGGTGATTATAAATTCATCAAAAAATGTCAATATGTCATTGTTTTTGTCCTTTTTTTCGAAGTGACCAAAATGACCGAAACCTTACACACTGCACCTTTAAACAGACAAATGCGTGTAGCAGCAGATACTGGAAAACGGTGTGTCCACTACCTTCTCTAGTGGCGACAGTTCCTGTTTGAGGTTGTCCAGCCTCTCCAGCAGCTCCCTCTCCTTCAGCAGGTGGTGCTCGGGCGTCTGCAGCGCCGTGTGCAGCAGATGCACCACGTGCTTCATGTCCTCCAGCTCCATGACGTGTTCGCTGGACGTGCACACTGTCGCAGAGGACACAACGGGGCGGGTGAGTCAGGCGCCGAGGGACGACATCTGTTTGTTTGGTTTTTGAAACAGACGCAAGAGGAACAGGAGGAGAAAATGGGCTTTCATACCCTTCTCGGGAACTCGGACGTCATAGACGGCATCGTTGATGACGAGCTTGAAGTCCTTGTCCAGAAGAGCCTCTATGAGCGTGGTGCTGGCCACGCGCTCTCCGTCTGTCGGAATAAGACAAATGTGTCTAATCGATTATCGATATTATTCGATTACAATTTTCCTGAATGGAATATATGCATATATGCACCTATGTTTATTTGACTCTCTCGTTCAGCCTTTGTTTGCTGATGCGTTTTGATTATTTGCACTTTGTTTAACGCTAAGCTTCAGTGGTGAGGATTCTTTTTTTTTTATTACTTTTCAAGCTTTGCACCTAAGACACAGAAACTCCGGCAGCAACAAGAACAAACGAAAAACTGTTCAACCAGACCGACGACACCTGAAGAATGCGGGCGTGCGCAGCCTGACGCCTGCTGTGTCGTACCTTTGGACATGATGGAAGCAGCGGCTCCGGGATCCTCTCTCTGCAGGTCTGCGATCAGGTCTCCCACGTTCATCAGCATGGGCCGGAGGAAGAACAGACACTTCTCGTTCCTGGACGGCAGCGGGACCTCCAGGACCAGGCGGCCATATTTGTAATTTACAGTCACATCTGCCACAAAGAGAGGACAGTGACTGACTTGCGAGGGTTTGACGTTTGGTGGAAGGGGGTTTCGCGCTCATGCGGATGTAGTGACAGTATGTTACCATTGGGGGGCGGGAGTGTGCTGCAGAACAGAGCTTGACGTATTAGAGGTGGAGGCCGCCTGTGCTGAACCTGAATGGAGAGAGGGGAAGAAGATAAGAGAAGATGATGCACACAGTTTGAAATGGTTTTGTTAATGGAAGTTCAAAAAGTGCCCCCCCCCCCCCCCCCGGGTGAGAAGCACTGAGAGTAAATAGACTTCTTTGGATCCTCACTGAGAAGGCCGTTATGTTCATACCATTCTCCTCCACAACAACAACTGCTGCCATTTGAACATTTTCATCCCTCCCTTTCCAAACACTGAGCAACTCGATCATTGGGGAGCGTGACTCGGCAGATTACTCCGGCTCCTTTTTCACTGATGCATGACTTTTTCAGTGAAACGCCAGCCAGGGTGTTTAATGAAATGCTGCTCTCTCAAAGCAGAGAGTGCGATCACTCCTCAAGACCTCAGTCCTGATAATGGAGACCACTTCATTACATACAACAGCCTCATCCCCCGCCTCGAGTAATTCTAATGCTTTTATTCAACATGCAAACGACCACGTCTGTTCAATATTTAAAGAGGACATAGAGCTCGTCGGGAGCAGATACCGATACCGAGAGCGAGTCAATCCCCAATTGACTCTCATATCAAAATGCTCAACGTCAGTGAGGTGAGCAATTGTCTCAATCTGTTTTCTAACTCCCCTTCATTTGATTTGATTGCTGTTGTTGATCGCAGTGCCATTGTTCCATGGTTTAAGGAGAGCCCTGCACCTGGGCTGGCCTGTGTGGATGCTGCAGCAGGACCGTGGATCCACCCCCAGCTCTATCTATGCCCCGCCTCTTTGCCCATTGTTGGATGAACCAGTGACTACAAGGAGTTAGGTCATCAGCCAGACGAGCCTCAGAAGCACTCTGCAGAAACCTCTGGGTGAGTTCGCGGACGCAACGTCCATCTATATATTCAGTCTCTGGTCGACCCTCGTTTAGAACGTCTTTGATGTTAAGCCTAAGAAGTCACGACATCACCTCCCTCGGGTCACGACTAAAAGTTCTGACCATGATCCAGGCCTTTATGTTCATCCCGGCCCTTAAAGTATCAACACAACAGCAGATTCCTCTACAGTGGTCAGAGGAGACCTATTTGAATGCGTCTTTTGTCCGATCAACACGCAGGGATGTGGCAGCTGCACCGTCCTGCGCGGTTTAATCGATCGATATCGCATTAAGGAGCAGCGTGGGAACAGCCCATTTTCATGGGGCATGAGAGCAGACAGGCCCGAAGGCACGGAGGCACAAAGCAGCAGGCGGATATGCCGTTCTTCACACCCCAGTGGTTGGAGGCGGGAGCTTCACCAGGAAACACAATATTCACATGCAGTAATGAGCAACTGTCCACATGGCTCCAGGGTTCTGTCTCAGAAGGAAACGGAAGCACACACTTGACGAAGAGCCGGAAGGTGAAACGCCATTCGTTCAGGCGTACGCTTCTCGAGGAACGTGTTTCTGTTTTGCTGAGGAGAACGGGCACTTCTGCACCACCAGCTTCAGTGAGCTTGCTAATGAAGTAATTCATCACACTGTGGAGAGAAGGAGGATTGCATAAATACCGCAAGCCCAAACAAGGGCCAACTAAGTGATCCCTGCGAGACGGACTCAAGCAGCTTTGTTTGAGAGCGCCAGATGTTGTTTCACAGGCGAGTGTCGCAGAGCTTTACCACCTACACACCGGCTCTTTGTCTCCTGTGGTGTCCCCAACTTTTCTGAAGTAACGTACTAAATCAGCGCAGATTGTCCGTTAAATGAGAAAAACAACAAGGACTGACAACAGAGGGAGGGAGACATTGCGAATGCTCAAATCTGCCAATGGTGCAGAAACATCTGCAACAGCTGAGAAATTAGTAGCTTTCTTTGTTGCGGTGCTTATCACAGCACCATCAATACATAAACATGAAGTCACCCATCATATATGAAGAACACTGCAAGAGATCGTCAAATTGTCAGATGTCCAGAAACCTTAGGCGTCTAATTAGAACATGCAGGGGGCAAGACTTGATGTGCAGATTCTGCTGCAGAAATGAGATACATTTGCAAATGGCACCTTGACAATGACATTGGCTCTTATAGCGAACAGCTCCTGAATCTCGTTTTCGAGTTCTTCATCCTATATGATGTTTGGCATCTGTTGAGGGTCCTACAATTGAGTGATTCTTCAAACGTTGCTTCCAAAACGCATTAGACCAGACATATACTGCTTTTTTCAGTAGGGCCCTGTGACTCTTGTGGATGTTCAGTGTATACAGAACGTGTTACGTCTTCTAAGTCTCAACAGTCGGGAGCAGACACGTTAAAAAACTTTTTTTCAGAGGCTGCTGAAACACCTTGATGTTCATTCCACTTGCTGTTCAAACCGTGTGGGGGTGATTCCAATTTATTCTTAAGCGTCAAAGCTACACTGTAACCAACGCAGAGACACACGTCCCCACGGGGACCCGTACATCGCAGCCCGACGTGCACCGTCTCGGCAACACAGACCCAAAGCGTAGCGTCATTGTAGTGTCATTTCTGCAAGATGGTGGCTTGAAACTCCGCCGTCACTCTGCTGTTCATGCTCTCAGGTAGCTGGTGTAACTGCTGATTTCCCAATGGGCTTAAGGTATGTTCAACGTTTTCGGAATATCTGAGAGTTGACCTCATCAAAACGTAAAAACTGGTCAAACAGGTCTCCTTTAATGTCGTCATCATAACCACTAGCTACGGATCTGTCTTTTAGACCTGTCCCTTCTGCATTTCCACAGTCTCACAGGAAATGTTCCAGCTGACATGTACATGCGGTCCCTTTCAGAAAACGTCTGGTCCTCGGTGCATGCCTGGAAACTGCTCACGTTGACGAACCTAGAACGGCGTTTTCCATTCATCACCCCTGACTGCCCCTGCCCAGACAGCACTTTATCAAACTGAGAGTAGCAGGCAGGTGCTGACTGTGGACATATACGCTAGATGCATGGGAACTAAATGCACGTCGACGGCCTTGGTCTCATTAGCAAACACACCAGGTCAAAGTAGTTTAGCAGCTGAGCTGAGCGACGCGTGCACAGTCTCACCCTGCAAATGTGAACAGAGTAGAAATGGAGCTAAATATCAAGGGCCGGGGCTATTTGTCTCTTTACTGAAGGGGAGTGTCGTCTGTGTTCTGGGTGTGTGTGTGTGTGTGTGTGTGTGTGTGTGCGCATGCAAGACCAGAGTCAATTCAACAACTGACTGCCTCCAGGCAGTTTATATGCTTGTATGCATGTGGACCAATCCCATTCTAAATCAACAGAATGTGGCCAGTGTGGCAGACAATGCCACACCATGATGAATAATTCTTAATGTTCCACTGCCTTGCTCCTGGGCCTGTGTTAGCACTTATCTCACCTCTATGTGGCAGTTACCAAAGCTAATGCACACGTCTCGGCAGCAATACGTTCAAGTTTTACACGGTCAAATCTTTGCAATCTCAGCATCAAATTGGAACTGAAGCATATTACATTGGCTTAGTTAATGAGAAAAGTCAGAATCGCTGTACTCAGTTGTCGAGGCAATAACATTTACGCCAAGCCAGCAGAGGAATAGTGTGATACTTGGGGCAACGTTTGTGCTAGGATCCTGCCTTGGATCCAGCCACGGGTGGATTTTACTTTCAAATGTGCCCACCAAAACTTTCATTCTGACCAAGCGCAGCCCTTCATGGAAATGTTTTGACCTGATGGCAAAACACATTTTCTTCAGCACTCTTCAAGTTCTTTGAAAGTTCTTCCCAATAGCAGATTATGATTTCGGTGATGTTTGTTCACCTGTCTGATAATCAGCCAGGTGAAGCAAATAAATCTACAAATTAGATATTCAAGATGTGGTATTGGTCAGGAACCATAACATTTAAATCCAGGATAAAGAGAAACGTCTCCATTGTTTTAGATTGAGAAATGCAGCATTTTTCCAACTTTTTTTAAACTTAAAATCGTGCATTTCTTATTTTAAAACGCTCTATATCCAGATCCAGTGAATTTGAGTGTCATCATAAGACTAAAGGCACCATTCTCTGATGAGTGACAAATTCAAGTTCCAGTTTGTTTTTTTCATTTCTGCCCATTAAGAAATTGAAAACGCACAATTTAACCTTACACACTGGGCCTTTAAACTACTATTACGACTACTATTACTGATATTGTTCTAATGTGCAGCCCTGGCATTACGTTAATAATGTAATATTGATGAAATTAGAGTGGAAAAAGACAGACACACCTTCCTTGACACATAAAACACAGTGGAGCCTGAACAAGCTCATCACGCCCTCATCATGTCACAAGACTCATACCAGCCTGCAGAAAGGAGCTGACTGTAATACCAAACTAAACCATTGTCTGTTTATACAGCAAAACAAATCTTAATCACTGCACCCATCTAGGATTCTTTGGAAATGCTATTTCAGTCACTCACATCTCCCCTTTAATAATACCAATTGGTGTTGTGGCCAATTGGCTAACCCTGACCCTAACCTACACAACGAGGTACAACTTGTAAGGATCGTACCCTCGTGGAATAAGCAGCTCCACTAAATGTGTGGGGAGTGCACCAAGAAAATATAACAAACACCCCAGCAAAATCTTGTGGGTACTCACTCTTTGTTTTGAGTTGCTTGATGATTTGGTTGACTGTGCTCTCCCGTAAAAACAACAAATATTGGCCATTTTACGCTTGAATGACTTTACACTATCAGGGACCTCAGTAAAATGTGGAAGTGTGGAAGGTCCTTACCGACAGGACAACATTGCAGGGGATATGGCACATTCTTTGGGTGCGATACCCACAAGTTTAGCTGAGATGCTCCCTCCACAAATGCATGATCCGTACAAGTTGTACCTTATGGTACAGGCGCCTGATCAGGCTTCCCAATGATATAAAATACAACAGCAATTGGTATTACTGAGGTCGCTGGCTATTCTCCGGTCCTTCGGATAGATTTTTTTTTTGAGGGCAGCTGATTGAAGAGCTGGCAGCCAAGCACACCACCCCCGATTCCCATTCTTATTCTTAGTTATGAAACCTGCAGGTGTATTTACCACTGTGATCTATGCATATTTTATTAATGACCCCGTCTCACAAGAGGGGAGAGAGAGAGCGGATGGGATATGAAACTGAGTGATGTCCCTCCTTTGCAGCAGAGAGGGTCTTGAGATTCCCGCTCAGCCATGATCGGGGTTATCACGGTGACAAGCAGCCTCACTTTTCTCCAACATGCCTCCAGCAGCTCACTCCAATCCTGTCACCGCTGAGCTACAGCCTGTTGCATATACTCTGTACCCCCTCCGATGCCACCACGCTATCACAACAGGATGATTTACACTCTTCATCTTAGGAAGCAGACTTTGAAACAGATGGAGAAAGGGAGAAAATGCACACCGGCAAATAAACTGGCCTAAAGGCTGGGGTGACGAAAAGGAAAGCTGCCGACAGGAGAAATTGAATCATTCCCTGATGACACCATGACTGGGGGCAGCCCGTGCTGTACCGTGAAAATGGCTCTCAGTGAAGCATTTGTTTTCCGATATCCAGTTAACGATCCAGTCAGGTTGGAAGGACACACAGGAAAATAAGAGTGCAGTGCTGCTGATGACTGCATGAAACGAGCGGAAAGACAGGGATTGTCTCTGCAGTATGCGTTTTGTCTCATTTGTATCGTTCTTATTCGTGTCAGACTTGTTTTCTTAATTTTTTTTTTTTTTACTAACAACACTCACACAATATGGGCAATGGGAAGAACAAGCTGCCTTGCAATTCAATGCAAATTAGAAGATTTTGGGAAAATCTATTTAAAAAAGGGTACAGACTTGCAGAAAAATGAAAACAAAACTCCTTACTGCAGGAGTCCAGAGGCCAAAAGTAATGTGTCTGACGATGCACTAAAGATGATGTTCTTTAGTCAAGCAGGTTGAATGGGCGGGACATGGAGGGTACTCGTGTACTACGACGTGCGATTCATTAATGCAAAAACGAAAGTGGTGGGTGGTTCAGGTTGACAAGCAGATGCAGGATTTCTACTTAGTATTCATCCCCTACCTGGGATCTGGACTTTTGCTCACAGTCAGTCAGTTCCATTGTAAGAGTTTTGAGGTTAAGCCCAGTAGAATGCAACGATGGAGGTGAATAACAATAAGTACTGCCATATAAAATGGACAGAGATTCAAGTACTCCAGGAAAGGCCATTGATTATTTGATGTTGGTATTTAACACCCTTATCAGAGTAGTCTTTGTTTGTCAATAGGAAACCCAGGTTCTCTCTCCGCCAGGAGCCCCGAAAAGAAGAAATACTGAAAGCATAATGGTTGCTTCTATGCCGAGGAGGAGTAGTCGGCTGGCTGCAATCAGCGACCTCACCTCTGAGGTCCCATTTCAGCCTGGCATTAAAGTGTGTAATGGACACTCAGGCTTTTTGGATTCAAAGCTTGGCTCACTTCCTTGATCCATGCTTCACAAAACACAGCACAGTACTGTGTCTGTTGTTGGCATGTTCCTCTTCTGTTATTACCACCCACTTCTCCCCCGTCTCCAACTTCAACTGCCACTTTAATTACGCATTTCGCCTCACAGAGTTAAAGTATGCTCGTGTTCAATAATGTGTTCACTGTGTGTTTCCAATCATCCAAAGTGATTTGGCAAATGGGATGGCAATCAATTCTCGATCTGTTTCAAGAGTTTACACCTGGGAACTGTATCAAGATGAGTCGGTCAACATCTACTCTGGTCGCAGGTTCGTTCGTGTACACTGGACGCGTGGAAACAGAATACAGATTGGCTCGTATGCAGTTTATTTGAGTAGAAAATACTACAAACAACCCGGTAGGAGCAGGGATTTCTTGGGAAGATGAGGGGTAAAGTGGAAATTGTTGCCGACAGTAAGCCTCTCCAATGTTAAGCATTCGCCGCTGATAGTACTTTTGAGCATAGTATGGATGGCAGGTATGACCGCAGCCGTGGCGGTGCATTTTAATACTAATATGCGCAGAAGTGTGGATGTAGACAGACTCTTAATGGAAGCAACGGAAAAATCCCCCTTCCTGAATTCAAGCTGACGCAACATTTTCCTTTCTGTCAAATTCAGTGAATCATATTTCCTGTTTGGACACACAATACCAGGGGACGCTCCATCACAAGATCAAATCAGAAGGGGAAGAACACTGGAAAACGTGTTTGTCGGCTATCAGACAATTAACAGTAGGGAAGCAGACAGACTATATCGGGGTACGGGGTATAAAAGGCAACAAAAGTCTGTGTGAACTTCTTTACCACTCGGTCAACCAGATGCCAAAGTTAATACCAGGAATGATTGGGGTCTAAACTTAGCCACTGTGCTTCCCTGCACTGGTCCAGAGCTCGAGACCCTCACATCTACAAAACAATGAAACATAACCCTGAGAGACTCCCTATGGGGGAAGTCCACGTGCCTCTTCAAGGACTTCAGACCTATTTTATTCGATTCTATTCCTGTGGAAGCTTCCCTATATATAAGAACCACCTCTGTGGATGGGCCAGAGAACCAGTGGGAACAGTCCTATTTGCTGGAATATCACCTTGTTCATCTTTACAAAGCAATTTCAGTCCGCAGATACGATATGTGCTCAAATGTTTATATGGAATAACATGTCTGCCAAAATGTTATTATTGCAGCGCCCTCAAAATATCAGTTGGCCCATAAATGGGTAGAAGGACAAGATGGCACAGTGAAGAAAATTGCTCATCGGGTCATTAAAGATCCACAACACCACTGTGGCCAATCACACTGGCCATTTAATAACCGCAGACCAGTGCCGGCTCAATATCTGCAGTGTGTACTTTTATCTTTGATGTCAGATTTCAGTGTTTGCAGCCTCGTTGTAATGCACAGTGAGGTGAGTTTAACAGGTTATTAGGCGCATCTTGCTCCAGATACTGCATCGCACGTTGTTTGCCTCATTGATGTTATCAAGTTCCCCTTTTGGCAGACGTTCAGTTTGGTTCTGAACGGCTGCCAAAAGTTGACAACAAATCCTTTGCTGTTGTCTCTTTGGTCACTTCACCTCTTCTCACCTTACTGCAAGGTGGCTTGATGGTTCAAGATTTTAAGTACTGATGATTTGTGATTGGTTTTATTTGATGAACATTTGCTGAACCCAATACAGAAGAGGAAACACTTGGAGGAGTAAGGCGTTGGCAAGATGGCGACGGAGGGGAACCGCCCACTACGGGCCTCATTAAGCCCTCTGCAGAAAGCCCTAGGGACGACGTCAAGGACGCCGCTTTCATGAACTTCCATTGAAAACGAGGTAAAAGGACAAAGTACATTATCTATATGCAATACCAGCAACAATCTGATTTGTGCCTGTATTACTGTGCACGAGCCTTGTTGTTTTGTTTTCACTTCCTGCAGAGTTGTCCCTCCACCCCCCTCGAACAAAGCTATTTATTTGGAAATTTGTTCACTCAGCATTTAATCAATGTATTTCAAAGTGAAAAGTTTTCCCTCCTTCATGCTGTTAAGCCTCCACAATATTTGTACTGAGATAAAACGGCTATCTGTCTTTTCATCTGTCTCAGGAAGGAAGCTGCTAACAGAGGCATTTCCCTCGATGCCATGCCGTTTCTTTCAACTGTGGCTGTAAACACTGATACTGATAAAGACTCGGGAGTTGCTGCAAAGGAAACTGTATCTCATTCATCTGCATTGAGAACTGCAGGTCATTTGAATTTCTCCACAGCACTGCTGCTCGGCATAGATGTGCTGTCGAGGGCACTTCGGTCTGCAAAGGGAACATCATCTGTATCAGAGATCCAGAAGTTAGTCGTTAAAACATCCCTAAAGGTTCAGTCTATTGCTGCAGGCAGAGCAGATGGTAGTGTTTTTTTAAATAAATGTGAATCTTTAAAAAGATACAGTATGGGAGATTTTACTATCCTTCCTTTTATTTTGAATAAGACATCTTCAATGGGAAACTAGAAGTGTGTAGTGGTGTGTTTATTAGCAGAGACGGGTGATTAGCCTTATGAGCTACCAGCATTTCTACAACAGGTATGATGATCTTGGAATAGTGGGACTAGCATAGTGCATTGCGCTCACACTAAGTTACACTGCTGTTGTTGGTCGGGGGAATGCGGTCCAACTTCAACCGACTCAACAATGAATTCACAAATCCATTCTGAATTAGATGCCATCACCTCAGCGAAGCCGCATATTTCTTTTTTCTTCTCCACCGATTTGTGCGTGACCTCCGGTCAATTTCAATTCTAGCCAAGGACTTCAACTCAAATCAAGATTCAGTGATTTTGCACGTGTGCTTCTGCGCGAACTGCACAGCTCTTGCTAAAATACGAATTCAAGATAAATATGTGGAATTGATGTTAGTGAAGCCTGTAGTACTTCCTCAAAATCGTTGTCTTTGAAAACCTAATTGGTGAATATATGTGACTCTGATAAAGTGGCATGGTTCTGGACCCGCCAGTGTTGTGGTCCTGTCACGGAGGATGATGCCAGGCTGAGGAAAACAAGCAGTGTTCTCTGGCACGCTGACAAAAAACACACCTGGATGACCTGGATGATTTAAATGTTGCTCGGTATCTGATGTTCTTGTGAGGGAAAATCATTTTTACACTTTCCTCTCCCTTGTCTGCTACAGTGCAGAACGTTGTTTGATACCTGGAGTCTAGGAACTGCCCGACGATAAATCTGCTCAGATCGGAGGCTGATGGTGACAGAAAAAAAAATGTTTTACACCATCTTTAATATTTCTAGAGAGGCATTCGGCAGGGCACACAGTGCTTCCAATGATGCACAGCACTCCCTTTAAATTCAGTCAAGCTGCAACAGATTACACTCATAAATCATATATATGACTGGTCTGGTACAGTGCAAATCAAGATCTATGAGTTGTTCCCATACAAAAACGGTGGAAATACTGAAAAAGATTCTATCTTGTGATGTTTAAGAAAATGAAAAAGAAAGATCCTGGACCTATTTCGGAAACTGCTCTATTTTATGTGTTTTTCTCTCATCTATCCTTTCGCTATGTTTTGTGGACATCAGTTCAGTGTACTTTTGTAACTCGCTTGTAATTCAGCCAACAAACAAATGGACAAGGATGAATACAAAACCCCCATGGTTGAGGTAATAAATGCCCTAAAAATAAAGCTTTAAAGTCAGTTCCATCATAGAGATCAGACAGTAAATTCAGCTCCACCGTTGACAGTTTCAACGCGGAAAACAACAAATTGTCAATAAATTGTAGTTTTCCAAATGTTTCATGTCTATGCATTTCTCCAGCAGAATTCATTCATCTCTTATCCGCTGACATTATCCAGACACCTGACCTTACGCCCATTTCCCAGAAACTAAGACTTTCAGGAAGAGGTTGATTATTACTATCGAACTAATAACTCTGTTTAGTGTGTCAGTGCCCTCAGACATCTGAATGGGTTTCTGCTGTTGTGTTGGCAGCTGTAGGAGCACTGCTATTGTGTCATCTGAAAAGAGGCAAACTGCGGCTCAGGTTTTTACATATGTTCAAGTCTATAAATAGAAGCCATCTCTTCCATCCGTGCACGTGGGGGTGAGTCATGACAGCTTTCCGACCAGATACATCGTTTGTGTTTTGATTCCGGGCCGAGAGCGATGCCATTTTCACGTGGCATGAAGAGACGATCCGGCCTTGCGGCAAACGGCAACACGATTTGCCCTTTTCTCTCTGCACTGTCAGAGGTCCCGAGCCTCCAGCTGGGATCTGCCCACCCCCCACTCAGCTGACCTCTGCAGTTGTTAGCAGAGGGTTGATACCATGGATGATAAACTGGTGGGTAAATCCAACGTGGCGCGACTCAACGGCCCACGAAACTGTGGGTTGACCCCATGCCGCAAAAACCTCATGTTGCCGATGTATTGATGCGCCGCCGGCTTCCACTTTGTGCAGCCTCTCCCGCCTGCGCCATCGCTGATTGATCACATTTGATGATTTACACAGACGTAGCCCTCGTACGTTTTTACTGTCACGCCGATACATATGATGAACTGTACGGCTTGCGCCTGATGTGATTAGGAGAGGCATTTCTCGGGACATGCAGAAGAGTGTAGTTGCCTTATCAGTGAAGTCTGCGGGGAGAGTGTGCTATAAAGAAAGTGTGTGCTCATAGTTTATAATTATAATCAGCGGCATATCTGGTGTCTTTCTCCAAATGGCTGACTAAGCAGCTTTCTCAAGGGAATAATTGAATAAGAGCTGCTTCAGTGATGAGATAATGTTCTGGAAACCCGGGCCCCAAACACATCTGAGGGCTGATGGAGTGGTTCGGTCTTGTGTTTTGCACTCTAAGTTAACCTGATGAGGACGCAGGTGATGCACCTGAGTGGATTCTGGAACGTGCAGGACAGAGAAGGAAGAGGCAAGGTCAAGGAGAGAGACGTCTTCAAAATGAAGCTTACAGGCAAAAGATGCAATTGGGTTTGGTCTGTCAATGTGGATAACTATCGCGATCAATCTCAAATTGTTATTTCAGTCCGATATAAGGAGGATTTCTAAGAGCCTTCCTTACCGGCGGAGTGAGTGGGATTTAGCACCATCGAGTCCCCCCCCCCCCCCCCCTTTGGCCCCAGTGGGGCCCCCCCCCCCCCCCCCCCCCCCATCTAACATTTTCCTCCAAAGTATTCATGAGAACATATGGTTCAAAAAGTGCTGAGTTTTCCATTTCCAGGTAACGCAACATGGCCGCTACTGCTACAGAGGACCAGCTCCTGCTTGTGTAAAGGGCTCATTCTAGGATAATGAAAACAGCTATTTGTATTCACAGAAAGATCCATATAATTATGTCTGATTATAATTGCAAAAGGAAACACGTGCCTAATTACTGCATCGTGCACCATTCAACTGTACCCGTCTACTGACAGACACTGACATGCAATATTACAGATGTTTTATTGGTGTATAATCGTGCAAAAGGTGGCAGTTGTGATCTTTACCCCCCTTTGTTTACATCAGGAGCAGGTCCTCTCTCCAGAGGCGGCCATGTTGTTTTGCAAAGGTTGTACAGTAGCCCAGAATGGACAAAGTGCACATGTTCTGAATTTCAATGACGGACGAAGGCTTACACTGGTTCTCCTGCAGGCTTGAGCGATTCACCTGTATCGTGTAACCCCACCAGACCCGACATACTGTGCGTTTCACGAAACGGAACGAGTCGTACACTGTAAACGTTTCACAAATTACGAGGTAATTATGTGCTCCCACTCTGTATACTAACGATACTTACACTGATATATTGCTCTTAATTACAACCTTGTCGCGATAATGGTCGATATTGTCTTCACCACCCATCTATAACAGAGCTACTATCCGGTCGGGAGCAGAGCTCTCAAATAACTTAGCAGGGCGCAGCATCCCAAACGGCACTGTTCCAAAAAATAAATAAACCAGGAAGTGGTCAACGAAGACTTTCTACAGTTGTACAGCTGCGCTATAATAGAATTTTAAAATAGTCATAATAATAATAATAATAATAATAATAATAATAATAATAATAATAATAATAATAATAATTACCCTGTGGAGAAATGTAGCCGGGCGTGAAGCCTGGAGTCCGCAGGGAAGAAGCTGAACACTTCCGAAAAGTCTCGCCATAACTTTGGCAGCCATCCGTGCCGGAGCCATCGTCAGCTTTTCACCGTGTTGTGAAGCGAGTGGTCTGGGGCATTCCTGGGGGAGGAAGTGGTACTTCCACGGCGAGAGTCCCCGGCGGTGCGGTGCCTGCGTGGGTCGGTGGGACGTGTCGTGGCGTTTCTACGTGGAGCTACGGGACAGACGGAGGGAGGCACTGCCCAGACACGGAGCCGCCGCCGCTGCTGCTGCTGCTGCTGCTATTGCTGCTGCTATTGCTGCTGCTGCTGCTACTGCTAACCATTTCCTAGCGAACGACAGCCTGACTGTCTGACTGACTGACAACGGGCGCGGACCGAGCTTCCTCCTCCCCCTCCTCCTCCTACGGTTTCATTTGTCTCTCTCTCTCTCTCCGTCCCTCCCTCCCTCCCTCCTTCTTCTTCTCACCGCCAGCAGGACAGGGAGTCCGGCAGCAGCTGATGTGAACAGTATGTGACTCAACCACTTCGACAGCAAGTTCGTGTTTTACAACCCAAACCGCCACACCACACCCAGCTAGCATGAAGTAGTTGTAGATTAGCGTGTTAGCACGAGTTAAAACAACTGGTGGAAAGCACAGGATTTGGCAAAACAGTCAGGTGGCGGACTTAACTTTCACCTTAAGACTCATAGCTGTTGCTAATGTTGTTTGTTTCCTCGTGGATGTAGTACAAGTACAGGGTACAGGAAGTATGCTAAGTTTTTGTAGCCAAAAGACATGGTGGCCAAACGGTGGTACTGCAACTTCTCAGTTGATGAATACAGGTATGTTTTGTAAGAGGGCCAGGCCTCGACGCAAAACAGGTGCAGTGGTGAAATGGTGGTACTTCAACTTCTATGTCGTTCAGACGAGTGGGATGAGATTTTGCTACGTGCTAAGTGCTAAATGCTACGCTTTGGAGCAACCCCCCCCCCCCCCCCCATAGTGGCCATATAGTGGTACGGCTAAATGGTGGTATTGCGACTTCCATATTGGTTAAGCGTTTGGATACATTTGAGGAATTGGTTACAGGAAGGGTGCTAAGCTTCAAGTGGACACAGTGGCCAAATGATGGAACTGCAGCTTCCATGTCGGTCACGTGTTATACTGTGTTATGATGATTGAATACAGGAAGTGTCCTGAGCAAGGCAAGGCATGAATGCTAATCCATCTTTGTCCTGTGTTACGTGTGATGGACCATATTGATAAGATATACAACAGACAATTGACTTCTGTGGTTTTTCGCTATTTCCAGCAAAGCCAAAAAGCGTTCCAATTCCTGTTAATCCGCGCCCCTCAGACAACATTTTGGTCTATGGCTGCCATCACTCAACCTAATGGACCCTTTTATCTGTATGGGGTAAGATCTTTTCCTCTGTGGAGACCACAATCGCAGCTAATTGTTTGGTCTTTTGAGAATGTCTTTGCCACGTGACCAGGGATATGACTGACTCCCGACTGGCAGCTGATGTTGTTTCATGAGTGTTTTACGTGCATCACATATAATTCCAAACTAGTTGCCTACATCATCATAAAATGTGATGGCACAATTACTGTCACCGTACAAATCGGTTTCACAACACCCCAGGGGTCTTCTATTGGATACTGATTTGATGCTCAGACCACTGAAGTACAGCAAATCTACTGCTCAAGAGAGCAGTCTCCTCTCCTCAATCCTCCTCATTAAGGCAGTAACAGGGTCAAATTAATAGTTAACGATGTGGCGATAGGCATTGTCACTGATGCATTCTCTTGTTTGACCTGTTTCTGCATGATTGGATTAGTTCACTGCGCTGCTTCCACGTTCGTGGCTGACTGCATATGAATGAGCAGTAGAATAAGGCTTTGTAATAAAGTGCTCCGTGTTCACAACTTGCTTCCACCGTCCCCGAGTGACAACTGATAGTTACACTTCCTGTCATTAATCCTGCAAATGGCTTTTCTGAAGTGCAATTTCCAAGATTGGTGCTTCTAAAAGTGTTGCTCAAATCATTTGATCAATCTTGCCAGCTGCCAGCTTAGGAAAAGTATACCCGATGTCTTTTACACCATCTCCTTATTATGTATATACACGACTAGTGAGGATACGCTACATTTCTCTCGCCACAACGTCTGCATCAAGTCAATGTGGATCTGACAAGATCCTCATTATTGTGCAGCCAAGGGAGAGGCAACATCCCCCGTACTTACACTGAAACCGATTTGAAACCAAAAAGTTGCCTGGTGTTTCATTAAAATGTCATGTAGGAAAAATAGAATTTTGAATATTTTGTTTTCTGTGATTTGCATATCCCTTGCCATGAAGCTGTTGTTAAAACATTTATTGGCACACAGCTGCAGTGCAAGCATCACTCCTTTAGATTATTCTTATTATTGACTTGAAATCAGACCGTCGCTGATTCATGGCCTTATTAGATCCTCGCCTCTACAACTAATCAATGACCCTTCAGCTATGTGGTCATTAAAGGAGTTGTCAGCTCATGGCACTGGTTGAGATGTATGTCCCATTAAGTCACAGAGGAAAAACCACATAGCAGATACCACCCACGGATTCTGGTCACTTCAATCCGTCTATTGATACCTGGGCGTATTAAATATATCAGATGTGCCATGCTTTTGGTAAAGCCGGCCTGCTTAATGGTGCATGAGGTTTTTTAATGGAAACGAATGAACGCCAGTAACTGAGGGCAGAAGTTAGCTCTGACACTGGAGTAATCGTCTGTAATACCCATGGACTGTGTAGAAAGATGGACGTAGCGTCCGTGACCTCACCCATAGTTCTCTGCACACAAGTATGAGGCTCCATGTGGGCGAGTCACTCGTTGCCGTCTCGCTGGCTCCTAACTCCTCCTACTTCCTGGTTCATCCAAAAGTGGGCAAAGAGGTGGAGCAGAGATAGAGCGCGACAGATGCTGCCCAGGTGCCACTCAAGTGGCTCCGCCCTTAATGATGCATCATTTCAAAGGGCGATCAAATAAAACTTAAGCGAGTTAGAAATAGGTGAACCTCCCGTACAGTTGTCACAGGAAACCTGTGACTGATTGGGACCAAAACAGTTGTTTAAACATGTTTCATTCACCTCTAAAGTCGACCTTATTTACATGGGAGTCTGTGGGGATTGACTCACTTTTGGAGCCAGCCTCAAGTGGCCACCCTGTGAACTGCGAGTTTTTCCACTTTCCAAAAAAACAGTTACATACTGATATGTTCATAATCACCGTAATGTATTTTTTTTATTCACATCACCCTTTAATCAGTGCATTAATGTATATTTACATGAAGAGCGGGTCCTCTCTATGGGGGACACCATGTGTTTACAGTAGCCTAGAGTGGACACACTAAACCTCTTTTGAGTTTCACTGACAACTGAAGTCTACCATAAGTTCTAGGGCGCCCGTTCAGAAGAGTGAGGGTGAGGTGTGATGCAAACACAGCTTAGGTGCAGAGAAGTCAGGTGATCATTTGAAAACAGGTTTTGAATTTGTGCCTGACCTTGTTTACCTTTACCAGTGCAGTGAATCCAACCATTCGTGAAGTTCGTCAATACTCCCCCGAGAGAAGACGTGGACGAATGACAGAGCGGCAAGATGGAATCAATATGTGCCAGGTGAGGATAACGAAATAAACAAATACAATTCTTCATTTATTGTTATTTAGCAGTTCACAGAGAAAATATTGCATCACAGATGCTTACGATAAAGTCAGCGGCAGCGGTTGACCTCCTGAATATTCCTTTCATGGTAATGATCGTCAACCGTCACCTTCCAGCTCTGCTTTATAGACACAAATGAAATTGCCGGAAGGAGTTTGAGCCAAGTTACTGTCACTCTCTCAGCCTCAGCGCTGCTGCCGAATGCATTTATTTAAGGAAACATTGCCAAGTGTCTTTTTTTTAATGAGTTGGCCCAGTGCGCTGTAGGGCCACCGAGAGAAGCTGCACTTTAATGATGAAATCTCGGTAGTGATGAAAGCAGTCTTTTAATATTTGAGATGACAAAACTTAAAACCCACTTGCTTTACACTTAGTCTACACAACATATTCACAGGGTTTTCCTCCACACATTTAAAAAAAAAAACTGTAGAATATAATAGAAAATTTGAACGATCACCGCCATACTTCATGATCAACCCCCGACCTCGATTATAACTATGCCAGACTCGTGACCTCCATTATACCCACGGTTGATTGAGGCGTAGGGAGAATATTGATCGGAGCTAGTTCCAAAATAACGGTGCCTCCGCGCACATGTTTCAATACTTTGTGTGCCGCCATAAATTGAGCTGCTGCAACTGATGCGGTCGCTAATCTGTCATCATTACCACAGAGGACACGTGGAGACCAAGACAGTGGGACGGCCGGCGGTCGTGCCCTTTTCCGTTTTCATAGTTTTAGTGTCAGTGTCATTCACGTTTTTTTTTACGATTCTCGGTTGAATATTCTCATTCCTCTAATTGTTTCAAAGCTACGTCTTATTTTTGGAAATCATATCATGACTCATCATGGCCATCTATACAGTGTAACTTTAATGAGGTTCACTCAGCACATTATTTATTCCATTACAGTTGTGCTGCCCCAGAGAACTTGTCCATCTTCGCTGTTGCTGTGATCAACGGACCGAACCACAACCGAGAGCGACGACGTGATCGGTAAGTTCTGTGCATTTTGCAAAAAAAAATGTCCCGGTTGAATGATTTTATGAGTTATTACACTGACTGCCAGGGGATGGGAAGAAAGTCTAGTAGAATTTTCACTCGTGAACCATCCTGAAACCTGTGATTAGACTGCCCCCTTGTGGTCATAAACCCGCAACACAACATCATGATATGCAACGTGTAAAGCCTCAGTGATACAGCTGTGCATATGATAGAATTCAGAATCAGCAACAATAACCACATTTTCTACTGTTTATTGCAAACTCTCTTCATTTGAATCAACCTGCCCTTGTTAAATTCACATTTTATAAACAACGTGAAGGATTAACTGCTCTCCCTATTTGGCTCACACCTGCTGGATGTGTGGCACCATCTAGTGGCGCTCCACCTATATTAAAACCATGGTGAGAATGATGTAAATTTGAATGTCTGTGTGATACTGTCATGTTGATTTTGAGTTTGTGTGTGTGCACACACACATGCACAGATCAGAATATCAACCGCGCGGGGGGCAGGTGCAGTTGTCATGAATAGATGATGAATATTCAAAACAAAGCAAATCAAACTTTATTTAAATATTAAGCGAGCCTGTCAATAGTTTCCTGCCGCTGTGTGTGAGCATCACATCACATCCAATGTGCTGAGACACCCAGGCTTAGTTAACCCTGAATCTTTAATATCTGCAGACTCCATATCAGAGGCCTGTGGAAAAGTATGAATGAACCTTGACAAGTCAAATCCATTGAAGTTAATTAGTCAGAAACACACGTTTGAAAATGAATAATCAAGCTGCTGGAGTCATCTCAGATTTAGAGCGCGCACAGTACCTGCAGTGTTTGAGTTTCGGATCGACCGTACCGCAAACCAAACACATGATCTTTTCATTTTAGAACTAAACTGCACTTTCACTTTTTCTGTACTTTTTCTGTACTTTTTGGATCTTTTGGTTTTCATGCACTTGATTCCTGAGGATGGACAGTCTTTAGATGGAGTTTATTTTTTCAGTCTTGTCGACCACATCAAGCATTTCACGGTATTTCTGGATCTGTAGGCAGTTGTGGAGTTTCGTGTTTTGACTCAGACCGCAGACCGGAGGCGATGGGGTTCAAACCGACGACCCTCTGGTTTGTGGATGACCTGTCACTGCCACGCTCTCATATTCTGTCGGCAAAACAGAGGCATTTCCAAAACGACTTTGTTGCGCGGTGAAGAACTCTGTGTTTGATGGAAGCGTTGCATCTGGATCTGTTTCTCTGTTTTCAAGCATCTGGACCTCAGCTCACCTCTGCTCATTGTTTCTCATGGAATAAACAACACAGAGCAAACAACATACATGATCAGACTACAACAACAACAACAACAACAACAACAACAATCATGGTCGTCTCATTTTAAGTGTAGGATCTGGTGATATCTAGTGGAGAGGCATCGTTTCATCTGGTGATTATATACTCATTTGAATAAAGTCGTGATGATTTCATATTTCAAATATAAATCTCAAACACTGGACCTTGAACCCGAGACGGTCGATTGATTTAATGTAAACATTCAAACTATAGAAAACCACACTTCACGTCTAACTTATTGATCCACTGTAGTTGATGGTATTGACCTGCGCTGCTGTTTGAGGCCTTTTATCAGATCGTGTTCTGACACCACCACTTTTAAAGATATTTTTTATGGCATTTCAATAGATACTAGTGAATATGGGTTTGTGTGTGTGTGTGTGTGTGTGTGTGTGTGTGTGTGTGTGTGGCTGAGGTAAGCGGAGGCCTGCCAGAGAGTCAGTGGGCCGGGCTGTTGTTTGAAGTGCCATGGCGCACACAGCCAAGGTAATTGTGTCTGACGGGCGGCGATAATGATGAAGCGCAGATCAGATCAGCTGCAGATCCCCTGCCTCCGACCCCGCCCCCTCCCCACCCGCCCACCACTTCCCGCCTCCCCCGACCCCCCCCCTCCACGCTCCCCCGCCCCCCTGCTGCTCGCCTTCACTTTTCCCTTCTCTCCTAATTGACCGGGCCGCATCTCCCCGGAGCCCCTTTGTTATTATTTATTAATAATTCATCACTAAATAATTC
Source organism: Chascanopsetta lugubris (assembly GCA_016785325.1). NCBI lineage: Eukaryota > Metazoa > Chordata > Actinopteri > Pleuronectiformes > Bothidae > Chascanopsetta > Chascanopsetta lugubris. The sequence goes on along the minus strand of JAFBJT010011957.1, from coordinate 19,957 downwards.
ACACCCGTGGACCCGCAATGTTAATTGAGCCAAGCGGGGTGGCAGTGCTGCTGGGTGTGTGAGATGGAGGGGTGGGCGGGGGGTTTGGGATGTAGCGGGGGGGGGGGGGGGCCCAAAAAGAAGAAGGGGGGAGGGGGTTTTCCTGTGTGGATCAAACAGGGGGGGGGGGTTTGGGGGGGGGTGGGGGGGGGGTGGGGGGGGGGGGGGGGGGGGGGGGGGTTGTTGTTACTGTGCAGAAGATAGGGATAAAGACAGAGTCAGGGAGGACAGTGTTGTTTAGCTTTGCTGGGCCTCACCAGCGGCTCCTCTGCGTTGTGGTGTGTTGGGCTCCAGACGCCGGAGTCGGAGTGGAAGC
>JAFBJT010011847.1:15000-22676 GCA_016785325.1 Chascanopsetta lugubris | reverse complement strand
TAATTTCCAAAAACTCCCATTTAAACCTTTTATTTTTCGATTAATTAAAACAAGACTTTTATTGTGAGATTACTGTGAAATATTGAGGAACACTTCGATTTAGTTATCGATTCAGTTAGCTAACAATAATAATCATGACAACAACGACAATAACAAATATAATGAAATAATCCTTGATTATAAAATAATCATTAAGAATAATAGAATAAATAAATAGAATAAAAATAAAATGATAACAATATATACAATGTTTTGTACAACAATACAAGAGAGTAGGGACATGGAGGCCGAGTCAGGGAAACAATATGAGTTACATAAACTTCCTGTCAGGCAAAGCACTGGCTGGGTCAAAGGTCTGGCTGTTGTTAAACATGACACGCTCAGGTCCACAGGTCAGATTAGACGACAGGAAGTCAGGTGTCACATGACCAGAACAAATCTTACATAACCAGGTCTGTTCATAATCGTGTCCCCATAGTGTGAGGTGGGTCAAAGATGTGACGCACTATGGATTTTTACTCCTGGGTTCTTTTTTAAAGGTTCGTTGTTGTTATAGTGAGTCAGTGGAGATGTTCTTGTGTGTGTGTGTGTGTGTGTGTGTGTGTGTGAAAAGTGTTTATCTAACAGCTGCTGCTGAGCCCAGCATCTCTCATTAGAGAAATTGGGCAGTTATTTCATGTGCAGTGTTAATCCCCCTGCTGGTGAATTAATGCATCAAATCATCAAGTGAAAGCACTGGAGAGAAACACACACACACACACACACACACACACACACACACACACACACACACACACACACACACACACACACACACACACACACACACACACACACTTCTTTATATAAGTCATCATCATCACATATCTATAGAAACATCTGGTAAATCAACACAGTCACATCTGTCAGCAGGTAAATAAGACCATCTACTCATTAACACTGCAAAATCTATCTGCATAAATAAGGTGATAAGGAAGGTATAGAATAATGAATAAATATTACTATATTGAATGAGGCCTGTTTGAATATAAGATTAAATGTCCAAATTTCAATTATTACAGTGTGATGTTTTGTGCAATTATATCTCTATAAATACAATAAAAAATATACTTACCGTTATACTACAATATTATATTTTTAAGTTTGGGTTATTACAAATACTTGATCTCATCAGTTGAACAGATGGTTGCATTTGAATTAATAGGTTGTTGAAACTGATGCTTCTTTTTTGTCTTTTTCTGAAAGGAGAAAGAGTAAATAATAAATAAATAAATAGACACAACGTGTATCATGGTTTGCAAATCTCTACTGCCCTCTAGTGGCAAATACTGGTAGCTCTAGATCCGTAGACAGGGATTGTTGACTGAATATAAAGCATCAATACACATCTATGTAATACTTTTAACAATAATCTGACTTTTTTTTATTGATAACAAAAATACTATGTAATTTCGCAAATATAGCATAACAAGTTTTACATGTCACAGATGTTTACAGGTGCAGTGTTGTGTGTTATAAACATTTTGTAACCTTTATGCACATAATTACAAAACGATTATTCCATATATTTGTCTAATGTCAAGCAGTTAAACTTGGGAGAGTGTAACTATTCATTTGAGGCACTGTGATGATTTTCAGTGTTTGTGTTCTGTGTGCAGATTTCCACCACAAGATGGCGACAGTGTCCTGTGCATAAAACTGCAGACTCTCCACAGGGACGTGGTTCAATCTCGTGGACACTTTGGAGCTGCATGTGTGTGATGTGGTTGAGTCAAGTGAATGTTCGTTTTTACGTGATGGCCATGATTTGTCTCATTGGTGTCACGTGATCAAAACAGAGACGAGAGAGTGACGAGGTGCGCGTGCGTGTGACTGGAGCTGTCCACTGCCTCGTGGTGCTGAAAGATCTCGTGGGCACCACATTTAACTTTTACTTAATAAATCCATTATCTTAGTCTGATTTCCCATCGATACAACGTGACATGAAGTAACTAGATATATATTTTCCAAATAATTCTCACTTTTATCAATCTCTTTTACTGATGTGTGTGTGTGTGTGTGTGTGTGTGTGTGTGTGTGTGTGTGTGTGTGTCACTGCAGAACTCTCATCCTCTCTCGTGCGTAAAACCAATAAATGAGTGGAAAACAATATATATGGAGGCACCAGTGGAAAAAGACCCACAGTGGACATTAGGAGCCTTCCCTGCTCTCGTGGAAGGGGCCGTGATGTCCTCACGGGCTCTTATTGGCTGAAGTGATTTGCTGCCACGGTCGCAAATTACCATAAAGGAGGCAAGTGACGAAAGGATCCACTTGGGGGCAAGCTGGTGATGCGTCACAGCGCTCGGTGAAAAGGGGGGAGACAAAAAAAGGCGACTAAAATAGCACCGAACCTGCGGGTTAATGTGCACCAATGGCCACGCAGTCCCGCGTGGTCTCAGAGCGGAGCGCGCAAGTGCCACAGGTGAGAGGAGGCACGAGCGCAGGGGGATGAGAGGCTCCGTGCGTCGTGGCGCGCTGCGAAGAGGCTGAAGTCGGGAGAGGAGAACCCCCGGTGCCATGTGAGATCCCCCTCCTCCCTCCCATCCACCACCACCACCACCCCCGAAAAACACGCTGCCACTTCGCCACGTCACTTCGCGGGAGGATCATGCAACCAAGCCGGACGGGAGCTGACGAGAGCCGCCGATGAGGCAGCCAAGTTTCCACGCGCCGCTCCTTTTACGCACGGGCGAGGTGAGGACGGAGCGCGGCGCAGCGCGGCGCTGACGGGACAAGCACAAGGAGCGTGATTTTTTTTTTTTGATTTTTTTTTTTTTTTAAACCCGAAAAACTTTTATCTGATCGTATTATTATTCTGTTTGTTGTTGTTGTTGTTGTTTTTTCAAACAAAAGAAGAAGCACAACATGGACGCAGAGGGGAGACCTGCGTCCTCCTCGGCCGCCGCGGGGCTGGCCAAGTCCGCCGCCGTCAAACTGTCCGAGATGGGCGAGAGGACCAAGCAGCTGGGCACCGCCATGAAGGACCCGCACCAGCAGCGGCGCATCATCCTGGTGATCGTGTGCGTGGCCCTGCTGCTGGACAACATGCTCTACATGGTCATCGTGCCCATCATCCCGGACTACCTGGCCGACCTGGAGAGCGAGCAGGCGGAGCACGTGCACCTGCTCATGCACCCCAACGCCTCCGCGGGCAACGCCAGCGCCGCCCAGGACGCGGTCAACAAGGACAACCTGGACGTGCAGATCGGGGTGCTCTTCGCCTCGAAGGCCATCCTGCAGCTGCTGGTCAACCCGCTCTCCGGCACCTTCATAGACCGGGTGGGCTACGACATCCCGCTCCTCATCGGACTCTCCGTCATGTTCGTGTCCACCTGCATCTTCGCCGTGGGCGAGAACTACGCCACGCTGTTCGTGGCGCGCAGCCTGCAGGGTCTGGGCTCGGCCTTCGCCGACACCTCCGGCCTCGCCATGATCGCGGACAAGTACACGGAGGAGGCGGAGCGGAGCAGGGCGCTGGGCATCGCCCTGGCCTTCATCTCGTTCGGGAGCCTGGTGGCGCCGCCCTTCGGCGGGATCCTCTACGAGTTCGCCGGCAAGAAGGTGCCCTTCATCGTGCTCGCCTGTATCTGCCTGGCGGACGGCTTCCTGCTGCTCACCGTCATCAAGCCCTTCTCCAACAGGACTAGAGAGAACATGCCGGTGGGGACCCCCATCTACCGGCTGATGATTGACCCCTACATAGCCGTGGTGGCGGGGGCCCTCACCGTCTGCAACATCCCGCTGGCCTTCCTGGAGCCCACCATCGCCAACTGGATGGAGAGCACCATGCACTCCTCCCAGTGGGAGATGGGCCTCACCTGGCTGCCCGCCTTCTTCCCCCACGTGCTCGGCGTGTACATCACGGTGAAGCTGGCGGCGCAGCACCCCGACCTGCAGTGGTTCTACGGGGCCTTGGGCATGGTGATCATCGGGGCCAGCTCCTGCACGGTGCCCGCGTGCAAAACTTTCGGGCAGCTCATCGCGCCCCTGTGCGGCATCTGCTTCGGCATCGCCCTGGTGGACACCGCGCTCCTGCCCACGCTGGCCTTCCTGGTGGACGTGCGCCACGTCTCGGTGTACGGCAGCGTCTACGCCATCGCCGACATCTCCTACTCGGTGGCGTACGCCATGGGGCCCATCGTGGCCGGGCAGATCGTGCACAGCCTGGGCTTCGTGCAGCTCAACCTGGGCATGGGCCTCGTCAATGTGCTTTACGCACCAGCACTGCTGCTGCTGCGCAACGTGTGCCAAATGAAGCCGTCCTACTCCGAGAGGGACAACCTGCTGGAGGAGGCGCCGCAGGGGCTGTACGACACCATCCGGATGGAGGAGAGGAGGGCGAAGAAGAAGAAGAGCACATACACCTCGGGGGGGAACTGCCTGAACGTGGAGGGCAACGGGTTCGACCCCTTCGGAGCACAGCGGTCCCTGTCGGAGGAGTCATCCGGGCCGGAGTTCACCTAGTCCGGCCACACTCTAACCCGCTCACACCCCCCCCCCCCCCCACCCCCCTCCCCCCCCCCCCCCCCCCCCTCGTCTTAAAACCAAACATTCCCCAAATAAAAGATCTAAAGCACACAGGCTATAATCTAGTGATTTTTATGTCATGTGCAATATTTAAAAACACACACACACACACACACACACACCCAATCACCACAATCATGATTGTGTGACCCCAAAGTTTTCTTCTTCTTCTTCTTCTTTGAATCTTTTCTCACTGTGAGTTCATTGTGTCCGACACGTCTCTGTATCGTTTGTCATGGACGTATAACTGGAGTTTTGTGAGAGATCTATCAGCTACTGTGTGTAATGTCAAAACAAACGAGAAAAAAGATATAAATAGATTCATGTGCACATGCAAATGTACAAGATTATATGGGACCAACTATAAACAGCACATCTCCCCCCTTACACTGAAATATTCTATATTTTTAGTCTCTGAGGAAACTTTTTTTACTTGCACATCAAAGGCCTCATTTCTTTATTTTTGCTCTTGAAAGTACATTTTTTGTGAAATTAGATTATTTGATTTTGTAAAATGGGCCTGTTTGTGATTATTTTTTAAAGTTTTGTTCTTGTTTGAAATTAAATGTACTATAATAAATGGGTTTTGTACATATGTGGATATATGCACAATGTAAATTGTATGAAAAAAAGAAGTGGACCTCTGCACAGTGTGCGTGTGTGTGTGTGTGTGTGTGTGTGTGTGTGTGTGTGTGTGTGTGTGTGCGCGTGTGTGTGCGTGTGTGTGTGTGTGTGTGTGTGTGTTTGTTTATTTGTTTGTTTGTGTGAGCGCGTGTATGGATGAATAAAGTACTTAGGATGCACAAACATGTAGGTTCTTCATTTACCGACTGTGGTTTTAATAAATCTGTTTGGATCCGTGACTGTGGTGACGTCATGATTTATTTCAAACTTCACGTGAAGCAAAAACATGAAAAAAATAAAACTTTAAAAAAATCATAAGAATACAGATTTTTGGATCTTTGTGGGAAATAAATGATCACTATTGTTCCTTGAGAATCATTGGGGGAAAAAGTTGGATAAACATGAGTCTCAAATGGACGTAAAAGTCGCGAAATTATCACTTATGAATGAACGTTAACTAACGTCATTTGCGTAAACTCTAAAGGGAACGTAAAAAAGTGTGCAGAAAAATGTGTCAACAAAAAAAAAAACAATTTAGATGATCAGATCCAAGTGCGCGTAAAAGTCGTAAGAAAAGACGCTTCAGGTCATAGTCGCATCCCACGCGGGAGATAACGTGCAGAAAGTGCGCAGAGGAAGAAGAAGACGCAGAAGAGGCTCCACTGTCATGTCCCGCGTGACGCGTGGATGTTGCGGGATGACGAGCCGAAAAACAGACTCTTCTTTTATATATGAAGATTATTATGGGATCGGGATGGGGTGGGGTGAAGGGGGGGGGGGGGGGGGAGGGGGGGAGAGAGAGAGGGGGGGGGGGGGGGGGGGGGGGGGGGGGGTTGGTTTGAAGGTGGTGGTGGTGGGGCCTATATGTGTATTTATATATAAATACACATCATTCCATTCATCATGTTGTTTGCGGTGTTTCCCGATTTTCAAATGTGTTAAATGCTCCATGTATAGAGAAGCGTGCTGAGCTCCACCCAGCTCCACAGAGAGAGAGGCTTTCCACGGTGTCACTGAGCGGACTGACCGAGGTGTAAAGATGCCGATCCTGGAGAGAGAGGCGAGCAGAGACCGAGACAGACAAGTATGAACACACCTCACTGTGTCTGCGGTGGCGGGGACCCTTCATTTTGGAAGGAAGTTGCCCTGCTGAGCGCTGCCGCTGTCCCTGGTGCTGAAGTTCTCAAAAGTGACGCTGCAGCGATTCAGCACGACGGACAGCGACAGTTGCGTTAATTGGCCACTGGGGGCGAAAGTTGCACAGCTGGATTGACACTGTAATGGAATGGAATTATTATTTTGTGCGGTTAATTAATGAACCCCAAGTGTTGAATCATTTTCATTATTGTTATGACTATTGTAATTATTATTATTATTACTATTATTATTTTTATTAATATTGTTATTATTATTATTATTATTATTATTATCATTATTATTATTATCATGTGGACTGCTATTGGAAGCAGTGGTCAAAAAAGTGTCCTATCCATCTATATATAGAAGAATGATCTTGTAGTAATTCATCTCAAATCCAGCTCCTCTCTGTGGCGGGCGCCATGTTTATACAGTAACCCAGAATGGACATAACACACACTGTTGGAGTGTATGGATTATTAAAGTGTTCCTCTGGGAGCAAAAGATGTAAGTGGGATCAGTTCGGACATTAAAATGCTAAGTTGTCCTTTGGTTACTCCTGGTGTGTGTATTTATAGTCTCTGTGTTGTGTTCATGGCGTCAGGTGCTGCCCAAGGTCCCTGTGCCCCCGCTGAAACAAACTCTGGACACGTACCTGAGGTGCGTCCAGCTCCTGGTGAAGGACGAGCAGTTCAAGAGGACCAGGGCCGTGGTGGAGAAGTTCGGGGCCGCAGGGGGAGTGGGGGAGCTGCTCCAGAAGAAGCTCCTGGAGAGGAGGGACAAGATCAGCAACTGGGTAAAGATGGAAAAACGCACACACATTCAGCTTCCTGCATATCCACATATCCAGAGGAAGTCTATCTCCATCTGGTGATCTCAACTGGTCTGGGTTCGGAACCCGTTAATGATGAGCTGTGACTCAACTTGGTGATGGTGCAGTGTGAACCTGAGATAGAACAGAACATCACAAGAAGTTTAATAAATTAATAATACACAAAACGGCCAGCAGGTGGTGATGCTAGAGAGGGAGACATTCCCTTTTATCCTCAATTAGCCCAAAAGTGACACAAAGTAATTCATCGTCATGGTTAATTAGCATATGTTAACAAACTTTGCCGGTTTTCTTCTATCTGTGAAATGGTGGGTGTCTATCAGCATTACAGAGCAGCATCGCCACCTACTGTTAGGGAGTAGGTATAAACTGCACTGTCATGCATAGAAAAAATCCTCTTCAAACTAAAAGCACAGATTTTTTAAAAACCCTTTTTTCCCCAGTCAAAGGCCCACGACCCACTGACAAGGGGTTTGCGACCCACTTTTGGGTCACGACCCACCAGTTGAGAATC
>JAFBJT010011847.1:0-12500 GCA_016785325.1 Chascanopsetta lugubris | reverse complement strand
TGAGATTTTTGATAGACTCTGACGTCTATTGTTTGAATTGATTGTCTTTGTCTATGATTCAGTGTTTTGCATTGTTATGACTGTGAATGACATCATTTGTAAAAATAGATTAAAAAAAAACAGCCCTAGAGCTTAAAGATGAATTATTAAAGTGTTCCTCTGGGAGCAAAAGATGTAAGTGGGATCAGTCCGGACATTAAAATGCTAAGTTGTCCTTTGGTTACTCCTGGTGTGTGTATTTATAGTCGCTGTGTTGTGTTCATGGCGTCAGGTGCTGCCCAAGGTCCCTGTGCCCCCACTGAAACAAACTCTGGACACGTACCTGAGGTGCGTCCAGCTCCTGGTGAAGGACGAGCAGTTCAAGAGGACCAGGGCCGTGGTGGAGAAGTTCGGGGCCGCAGGGGGAGTGGGGGAGCTGCTCCAGAAGAAGCTCCTGGAGAGGAGGGACAAGACCAGCAACTGGGTAAAGATAGAAAAACACACACACATTCAGCTTCCTGCATATCCACATATCCAGAGGAAGTCTATCTCCATCTGGTGATCTCAACTGGTCTGGGTTCGGAACCCGTTAATGATGAGCTGTGACTCAATTTGGTGATGGTGCAGTGTGAACCTGAGATAGAACAGAACATCACAAGAAGTTTAATAAATTAATAATACACAAAACGGCCAGCAGGTGGTGATGCTAGAGAGGGAGACCCTCCCACCCTTCCCTTTTATCCTCAATTAGCCCAAAAGTGACACAAAGTAATCCATCGTCATGGTTAATTAGCATATGTTAACAAACTTTGCCGGTTTTCTTCTATCTGTGAAATGGTGGGTGTCTATCTGCATTACAGAGCAGCATCGCCACCTACTGTTAGGGAGTAGGTATAAACTGCGCTGCCATGCATAGAAAAAATCCTCTTCAAAATTAAAGCACAGATTTTTTCAAACCCTTTTTTCCCCAGTCAAAGGCCCACGACCCACTGACAACGGGTTTGCGACCCACTTTTGGGTCACGACCCACCAGTTGAGAATCACCACACTAGATGTGACCATGTAAAATTTCAACATTTTAGGTTTCAAACTCTTGAACCTCTAAAAGTAAACCTGAACATCATCTCAGAGTTTATCTCCAATACAATACAAATATGTCGCTCATTCATAAAAGAGCTGAAACTACTAAAAGATATGGTGACACAGATTTATCGGCCTCTCCACCCCTGTGTTTGGTTGATGGGTCAGTCCACGGTGGAATCTATCACACTCCCACTCTCACTCTGATCCCAGCCCGCTTCCATTCTCCCATTCTCCCTCTCATCTGGCAGTGATGCAGTGAAATGGTTTTCTCTTGTTTTGTACTCCCACACCTCTCCACTTTAAAAGGCAATACCTTGGGTCCAAATGAAGCAACACCTCTCCACCTGTACCCTGAATGTGTGTGTGTGTGTGTTCAGGTGTATGATTATTGGCTGGAGGACATGTACCTGAACAACAGGTTGGCTCTACCTGTGAACTCCAGTCCTGTCATGGTGTTTCCCAAACAGACCTTCAGAGACCAGAGAGACGCTCTCAGGTGTGTTCACTACTGTTACTTCTTTATTGACGTCTTCGTTTAAATGTGTCTAGAAAAGTATATAGGAGGACCTACAGTCTCCCGCAGTTATAAAAACTCAAAAAAGTGTACATTTGTCCATTCTGGGCCACTGTAAAAATATGGTGGTGCAACATGGCCGCCTCCAGTGAGAGGACCTGCTCTTGATGTTAATATAAAGGACTCATTTAAGGGTCAGGCAAAGGTCAGGTGATCATACATATATAAACCTCAGTATATAATTAATGGATATGTTGTTTCTTGCAACAAAGGCAATTTTGGGAAATTACTTAAGTTTCACATTTAAACGTAGAACCATGTGTAAAATACACCACATGGCACCAAAGAGTGACTCACTTCACATTGCTGGAGTCTGTCTCATGAAGCTTCATGTTCGGGTCAGTGTGAGGCATTGACCCAAGAGTCAGGTCTTGGCATAGTCTGTGTAGGGGGTCACCAAGGGTGCCATCTGTTGAGGAGGGAGGGGTAATCTATTTCATTTACTTATTTTTCATTGTTATTGTAAAGTGTGTTTGTGTGTTGGCGTGTTTGATCAACAATAAAACCTTTGAGATCTACCATACGGTGCACTTGGAGTGGTGCGGTGTGGGGGGGGGGGCACCAAACTATAATCTCGCCCTTGGGCACCAAAATGGCTGGAGCCGGCTCTGCGTGGTCCTGTGAGAGAACCGAGAGCAGACATCGGAGTTAAACAGCTCACTGTCACCAATGATAGAAAACACATGTATGTGGCTCAGATCTGAAGCTGCTGACACAGTTTATGTTCCTCTCCACAGACACAGTTCCCCCGCCCCCGAACCCCCCACTCCCCATTGCCCGTTATTAAATGAGCAGCCTGGGCAGACATCGCATCAGTCCGTCCAGCCCAATAACTCAACATTAGCTTTTTGTCAGCTTGTGCATCACTAAGTGAATATCTCCAGATCTCCCAGAGCAGCTGCTCATGCACCACTTGTTCGATGGGGAGTGACAGGGCCAAACTCTCCTCAGAGACCAGCGGTCAGGCAGGCCTCAGGGTTTTTTTTGGGGTGTGGTGCAACAACCGCCGCCGCGGCCACCGCCTCCTCCTCCTCCTCTCTATTGATCTGGCTGTGGACGTAATAAGAACAAGACAAATGACATACAATACAGGATCTGACAGGGCTCCGTGCTTCCCTATTTGCCCACATCGCCCACTCACACACGCAGTCTGTCTGTCTGTCTGTCTGTCTCTCTCTCTCTCTCTCACCAACACTGTAACCCAGTAATTTGCCATGAGGAGATTACTGTTGGGATGATCTATTTATAATCACCAGGCCGTCTCCTGTACATTTTCAGTCATGACAAACTTTTTACAAAAAATCTTTTTTTTTTTTAGATTTGCTACTCGCGTCCTCAGAGGAGTGCTGGACTTCAAGCGACTCATTGATGAGTAAGTAGAGGCTTTAGAGTGGAGTCAGGCCATCGAACAGTGAGGCACCATAATGATGAGTCATGATCTGACATTTGTGTGATTACACTCTGTCAGGAGAGCGCTGCCACCCGAGTCTGCCCGCGGCCAGTTAGCCGGAACCCCTCTGTGCATGGAGCAGTACAACCGCCTCTTCACCTCCTACCGCTACCCAGGGCTGAAGACAGACATGCTGAAGGTGCAGATGAACACAGCCTCCTCCTCCTCCTCCTCCTCCTCCTCCTCTTCCTCAGCGGCGGAGCACATCATCGTAGCCTGCAAGAACCAGGTCAGGAAACAATCAAGACGCTTATTAAAGAGTTAATTCGTGCAATGAAGTCAGCAAGGGCAAGAAAAACATAGTGTCTAATGTCATATTTCACTGATTTCGTCCATAGTAGCATAATTGTTAATAGTGACCCCTGTGGCAAGCAGGTGAATTGCAGCCACATTGCTCACGATCACACGTCAACATTAAGTTAATAAACACAACATCGCCGCTAGCCTCAATTAGTTGGCAAAGCTAAAGACACAGCGGCACTGGGGACAAAGACTCATCATACCACCTACAGGCTGATAGAGGCACTGCAGCTTTGTAACCGCCCGTTCACTCATTGGATTAAAAAGTTATTATGAAAAAATTCAAAACTTTTTGGATTAACAAAATAGAAGTTTTCAAGCTCAAACAGCAGTTTAAGTAAAGTAAGTAAATCCATTGATTGAACTAGTTTCATTGAAATGAAGTAATGAACTGGATTGATGACATACATGTTTCCTTAACTAAATAAACAGTTCTGATATCTTAAACATTACAGACAGCAACTTGTTTACATTCATTCTGATCCTGTAGAGGTTTTAATTAACATCTAAAAAATGTTGTTTTTTTTGGTCCCAAAGTACAAACACTGAGTCTATCAATGACCCCCAGAGTCTCAGTGGACACTCTCACTAAAGGAACTATCAATCTGCAGCACATGAGGACAGTCCCCATGGAGATTCAGGCCGTTAACTGAATTACTGTTGATTGAATCTCCCACTTCTCTAAGAGCTTCTCCCTCTCGTGAGCTGATCCCAGCAGCAGAGCAATGTTTGCAGACTGGTACATTTGAATCCCCGAAGCACAGAAGTATCTTATCTCAGCAAAATAGTGCACATTTGCATAATTCCTGTGTTCAAAGTGTCTTGTTTTCCTCCCTAGTTTTTCGTGTTGGACACGGTTGTGAACGGGAAGCAGCTCAGTGAGACGGAGATTTTGTCCCAGCTGGAGAAGATGGTGAAAATGTCCGAAAACGCAGAGGAGAGGTTTCCTCCTTTCGGTCTCCTGACGTCAGACGGACGAACCGAATGGGCACAAGCCAGAGACGTACTGATAAAAGGTCCCATCTCTTGAACTGTCTCATCACCTCTTTACAAACCATTTCAGCAGTTTAGAGGGAATCTTTTGAAATCTCCACCCAGATCAAACCAACCGAGACTCTCTGGCCCTGATGGAGAGCTGCCTGTGTGTGCTGTGTCTGGACGAACCCGGCGGTTTGGTGCAGAGCGACACCAACAGGGCCCTGCTGATGCTGCACGGCGGCGGGCGCGAGAAGAACGGGGCCAACCGCTGGTACGACAAGTCCATGCAGGTACAGTCAGGGTTCGAATCCTCCTCTCATCAAGAGTTTGCTCCTTTTCCGTTAATCCATTGTCTCCCAGTTTGTTGTAGGGATGGATGGGACCTGTGGGGTCGTGTGCGAGCACTCGGCGTTCGAGGGGATAGTTCTGGTGCAGTGCTCCGAGTATCTGATGAAATACATGTAAGTCATGCTGCTGGGACTGACTTGTAGTAAGACATTTTAGAGGTGCAGTGTGTAAGATTTGGGGACATCTAGAGGTGAAGTTGCACGTTATATTCGTCACCTCACCCCTTACCCTTCTGAGCATGCAGGAGAACCTATGGTCGACTTCAGTTGTTATTAAAACTCCGATGATCAGTGCGTCCACGTTTACTACTGTAAAAACATGGCGGCCCCCATAGAGAGGACCCACTCCTCATGTAAATATATATTAATGGGCTCATTTAAGGGCACTGGGAAAAAACTAAAACATTTAGGTGATTTTAAATTCATGAAAATGTCAGGATGAAATCGCATTGTAATATTTTTTAAAGGTGACAAAAATGACCGAAATCCTACACACTGCACCTTTAACTCGGTTACTGCAGGGGAAGTTATTGTTGTTTTCCATAAATAGTATAGGAAGTCCATCCAAGATGGCGACGGCCTCCAGCATCAGAGAGCTGCCTCCTCCCAGGAAGCTGCTCTGGAAGTCGAACTCGCACACCCAGGGGCTCCTGGCTGCATCCGGAGACAGACTCCAGAGGTACGGAAGTAAGATGAACGGATACACTTCCATTATGTTTCTATAGAAACATCATGACTCAAATTATGTTTTCTGCTTCTTCCTTCAGGCTGGTGAATAATCTGGACATGGACGTTTTCAAGTTCAAAGCTTACGGGAAGGAGTTCATCAAAAAGCAGAACATGAGTCCGGACGCGTTTGTACAAGTTGCTTTACAACTCGCGTTTTACAAGTAAGGGAAACAATTTGTCTATTCAAAGATGTAGTGTGTCAGATGAAGTGACATCTAGTGGTCGCTCGCCAACCAACCTTGCTTCCAAGCATGTAGGAGAAAAACAATAGTAGCCTTCAAAGGCCATCTTGCCGATGCCTAACTCCTCCCACTTCCTGGTTCATCCAAAAACAGGCAAAGAGTCCGGAGCATGGGTGGAGTAGGGATGCTGTCACAGCCTCCAAAGAACATGCCAGGTCGGCCCAGGTGTCACTCAAGAGGCCACGCCCCTTAATTAGGCACCATGTCCAACCTCAAAAAAACACATTTGTTAGAAAACAAAGTGTCTCGACCAAAACAATAGTTTGTACCAGACTTTAAACTTGTTTAACTCACCTCTAAAGTTCACTTGCCGGGCTCAAGTGGCCACCCAATGAACTGCACGTTTTTCCACTTCTGTATTGGCCTCATCCGTCTGCCCTGAATGTTGCCTCTTGGGTGCAACATGGCAGCGTACATAGGGATGATCAGCTCCTGATGTAAATATAAACAATGGGTCAATTCTAAAAAAATAAAAATAAAAAATTACTACAAAATGACTGCATGCATAAAACTTCAATAAAATGACATATATTCCATTTCTGCTGAAAAAAAAAACAACTTTCTCACTGGACCTTAAAATCTTCTCAAAGTTCCCTTGATCCTGTCCGTCCTCAGATGCAGAGGACGCCTGGTGTCCACCTACGAGAGCGCGTCCATACGCCGCTTCCATCAGGGTCGGGTGGACAACATCCGCTCCGCCACCCCCGAGGCCCTGGCTTTCGTCGGGTCCATGACAGACGAGAGGGTCCCCTTCTCCGTGAGTCATTTTTCTCACTTCTACCTCAATTACCCGAGTCACTCCCATGCTTCCGCCCATCACGCTGGTGCTGAGCAGAGCAGGTGCGAGCGGGCACCTCGGCACGCCAAACTCCAGCAGGTGATCTCACTGTGGGGTTAAAGGGGCGGAGCTCACTGGATGTTTTGTCTGCCTTCACCAGGACTCTGAGAAAATGAAGAGGCTGAGGGAGGCGATTCAGGCTCAGACAAATTATACAATCGCAGTGAGTATTTTTTTTTTTTTTAAACCTGTTCTTGGGTGGAATCGTGTTCACGTGTACTTTTACTTTTATCTGCATCAGATTGTGCACCCTTATAGAAATCAGATGCTTAAGTGTGCCAGATGTTTTTCCCGCAGAATTGGTGAGAATGTTGAAAAACATCTGATCAAGATGATTTGAGACAGAACAAAGAGAAATTAAATAAATAAATAAGTGAATAAATAAAAATCCACTCAGTTCCTCTTGGGTCACTCGGGGTTCTGTAGTCACTCTGTGGTTCTATTCAGAATCAAACAATATAATAAGTGTAAATTCCCGAGTTATTTCAATTAAAATGCAACAAACTTGTGCTTTAGTTAAACAAAAATTAAAGGCACAGTTCACAAATTGCATTGTATTATTGCGCTGAGGGAATAAAACCTATAACTGTCCTCCAGGCGATCACAGGAATGGCAATAGACAATCATCTCCTCGGGCTGCTGAGGGTCTCGCAGGAGCTCAACATGGAGAAACCAGAGATGTTCAGTGACGACACGTATCGGACCAGTAACCATTTCATCCTCTCCACCAGTCAGGTAACATGCCATCCCATAATACTCAACATAACATGGTGCATTTTACTGCTACACAACACGGCTCTCAAATTCATTCTCATGCTCCATTACAAAGAGGATAAATGACATCTACGTCCGCAGAACCATCACAGAACGCCGACTCAGCAAATCTTTACCCATTGTCCCGCCTCCAGGTCCCAACCACAGTGGAGATGTTCTGTTGCTACGGCCCCGTGGTTCCCAACGGTTACGGCGCCTGCTACAACCCGCAGTCGGACCACATCGTCTTCTGCGTGTCCAGTTTCTGGGAGGATACAGAGACTAGCTCGGCCGTTTTCGCCAAAGCCCTCAACGAGGGCCTGCTGGAAATCAGGGACCTGTGCAGCAAAGGCGGTGCCACGAGCGGCGGCAGCAAGGGGGCGGGGCCGCCACAAAGTAAATCAAGGAAGTAAGCCACAACGAAGGAGCGCTACACTAGATTTAGAGATTAGCTGAGTAGTCGAGATGCCTTCATCGGTCTTTGTCGTCTGTGCAATAGTGTTCCCTTCACATGCAAAGCCTTAAAATACAAATAATGTTTAGTCTGTACATATATATAGATATATATATGAAAATATACATATGTGTAAAAATATAAATATAAATAAGTGAAATCTATGAAACCTGTATTTTGGTGGGTCCATGTGGAGGCTCCAGATCCAACCCTGCTCATCTCAGCAGACTTGAGATGATCTGGTCTGCTGCCTTTAGGAAACTGAAGCCATGTTTGCTTTGTAGCATTGTTGTGAGGGGAACCTCCTCCCAGATGGCAGATTATACAGACAGGTGAGGAATTAAAGGGAAAACACGCAAAAAAAGAGAAAGAAAAAAATGTTAATCACATGCAGTGGCCTTGTACGTCATCAGATCTCGACCCATCTGGAGACCACTGGAAAATCTAGACCCATGGTTGATGTGATGTCACATGAGGGAATAGGTTTTGGCAGAATGTATTCATCCCTCCACTGGAGATAATCCAGATTATCAAGGTTCACTGAAGCTGCTCTTATGTTCCGACACCTTTTCAAGAGAGGAGTTCAGAAAGTTCTCAGCCACATTTGGCATACAGAGGGTTGTCCATGGATCATCTCTCACTCCATTTTTGTTAAACTTCAATGAACTTGACTGATGTTCAATCTGCACTATCCCTCATGCTGAATTTCTCCATAATCCCTCTTGATTTTAGGAAGGCACCACATGCAGAGATATGACAACATGTTTTTGTTTAAGTATCTATTTTTTGTCTTAGTATCCAGCTACCACCAAAATTCACGAGTCAGGCTGAGAACTTTTCGAACCACCCTCACTGGTTTTTCCTTCGACTCTTCCCCTGTCTGCACCTCACACATGTATCCGTAGAATAGTAAAGTAACAGACATGACGGGATCATGTCAACAACGTGTATTTTAGTGAGTGGAAAAACAATCATGTAAACGTGACCTGTTCCACTGTGTGTGCCGCTGTGTTCACCATCAGATGGATTATTCTATTTTCATTTCAGTGTGCTTGTAATTATGTGATTGTGTGATTCTACCGACACCTTTAAGTTGCCAAAGAGGTCGTGTGTGTGTGTGTGTGTCTGTTTGTGTGTGTGTGTGTGTGTGTGACGTCTGTGTTGTCATCGGGCACATTAATATATGATTGTGTGAAGAGAACAGGTCTGATATGGTTTCAGTGGCACATCTCAATGTACTTGTACGTATGTGCTCAATATCATAGCAATAGAGAACCAGTGCAAAGTGACCAGTGCTAGTATACAAGTCAGTGTTGACTGTAGTAGTGGAGGCAGACCACTGTGCTCATGTGCTGTCCATTTAGAGGTAGAATCGTGATGTCTTGTACTGATGAGGGTACGTTGTGCAATAACGGGTGCAGTAAGGGAACGTGTGCAATTTACTACATCTATTCTTAAATGCATGGAGTTCATATAATGTAAGATTAACTGAAGGTGACTATTTTTGCTATTCAGATACAATGCGACATTATAGTGAATTATCATGGCCATCGACTTTATGCATGCTGTCCTGGTCAATGTGGGTCTAGTTTCAGTCTGTGGTTCATGTTACCGTACAGTGTGGTGAAGGTGATGATGTCATGTGTGTTGTGTGTCCGTGTGCATCATCAGCATCAGTGAATGTGAGCCACGGTGATGGTTTCAAACCCCACACATGCATGTTTGTTCTTCCTCAATAGCTGTATTTTTTTATATCTTCTATAATAATGGAGTGAAAATATTGTGTATGTGTAGAACAACGATGCCTTAAATGAAAACAATGCAAACTGCTGAGTCATGTTAAATGTGACAGTCTAATCGGAGTGATACATGTCTATGAATGTAATGTCTGTCAAGGTGGACTTTCCCTTTATCTGGTTCATACACTATGACCAAGAATCCATGGATCCATTATATCTAGTGTGCAATGATAAATCTATGTGACACTCTTCTATGTTTTTGTAAATGGCGACTTACGTGTAACAAATGACTTCATTGATGAATGTTTGGAGGCTATGGCAATAATTTCTTCATTCTAGTCGTCGTCGGTGTAGAAAATGAAAATGTCACTCTTATATCTCTTGTAGAGCAAATAATATAAGATAAATATTGATATTGAAAAAAGCAATATATAAAGATGTTTTGATCTGTGATGTAAAACCACATGTTGACATATTATGATGAAACAAAAAAAAGTATGGAATAAAATATTTCCTGACTGAAGATATGTACAAACTCTTCTTTTCCTTACGTTTGAATGAGCCGATGTATTTGCATCGAGAACAGATCCTCAGTGTTTACACCAAATGGCAACCTCCGGGGATGAGGAAGTGGAAAAACCTGCAGTTCACTGGCGGGCCACTTGGGGCTGACTCCGATGGTGAGTCAATCCCCATAGACTCCCATGTTAAAATGTGTCAACTTTAGAGGTGAAGCAAACATGTTTAAAGCCTGGAATGTCGAGATTTGAAATTGCGTGTGATTAAGGGCGTGGCCTCTTCACCGTGGGTCCTCACCCCAGCTCTACCTGTGCCCCGCCTCTTTGCCCATTTTTGGATGAACCAGTGAATCAGGAGGAGTTAGGGATTAGACACAGTGGCCGTTCTTGGACACATGCATGAGGGGAATGGCTGAGGCTGCAACATGCCACTTACATTTAACCCGTCTAGAACCTTTCTAAGTGATCGATCGGTTTCAGTTGAGTAAAACGTTGCCCAACAGACGTTATCTGATGCTGCGAAACCAGAAATCTAGCCACACGCAACCTGCAATCTTACACACACAAGTACAAATCAACACATGTATGTTTCCTTACACAGACTACGCAAATAACACTAACAAAAAAATTCCCATGGAGATCAGGCTGTCTCACAGACTGGAACTGAAACAACTGGGTTGGTTTTTGCGTATAGTCTGTTTTGCGCTCTCCCAACAGATGGCCTTGTTTCACTGGCATCTGATAGGGTCTTCGGGGAGAGACCCAAATTTAATTCTCCACTGGTTAAACCACTGAACCAGGTTGACAAAGTGTCAAAGTGCCCCCCCCAAATAAAATAACATTAAACATTTTGTCACGCTCCCATGAACTGGTCCAATTACATCGAAAACACAAACTGGGCTGAAGATAAATCAGGTTTAAGACTTGTGCAGATTAAACAACGAGTTCAGTGTGTTTGTGGCAACAAACTGTCAAGTTCCATAATGTTGCTTATTATTACTACTATTATTATTATTATTATCTCTGGATTCAGCGGCTATGTGTCCACTGCAGACCTAAGAGGCTGGGGGAAAAACATAACAAGAGTTTGGTTTGGAAAGTTGCCCAAGTCACTTCACCTGCTACTTTTAACGACCCTCCGTCTGCAGATCAGTCCAGTCGTCCTGTCGCTAAGGGTTACGAGGACCTGCACCTGGAGGATGGAGTCAAGCACAAGGGAGAAAAAAGTTAGAGAGAAGTTCAAAACCTGACTTCATCCTCACCCCTGCATAAATGTCAGATCGTGACGTGTGGAAGGTCTCAGACAAAGAGAGGAGGGTGACGGTTGGGACGTCCACGAATGAGACAAGCAGAGACAGGGAGACTCAGGACAGACAGAGAGTAAACTGGGAGGCGAAGGTTGAACCATGACAGTCCTCTACAACACCAGCATCTCCAGTATGAAGCCACCTGGTGATCTCATGCAGGATTGCAAAGTACTTGAAACGAATCGAGGAAAGACCTCACAGCCATGTACCACATCGCTTAAAGGTGCAGTATGTAAGATTTGGGTCATTTAAAAAAAAAATGACATTTTTACAAAACATTGACATACTGACATTTTCATAATCAGATAATTGTATTATTCTTTTCCTTTACCCTTAAATGAGCCCGTTCATGTATATTTACATGAGGAGCAGGTCTGCCATGTTTTTACAGCAGCCCAGAGGGGACATTCTAAACATATTTTGAGTTTTAATGCCCAGTGAGGACTATCTTAGATTCTCCTGTGTGCTTGGAAAGGTAAAGGGTGAAGTGATGGATACAACTTGCAACTTCACCACTAGAAGTCACCTAATCTTACACACTGCACCTTTAAATAATTGCTTTATAACTCCTCTGCTTGCTTCTGTTTTACGCAGACCTCAGCCGTGTGAGTCACCTCTCGTGTCTAACAGCAGCTGTCCAGCCACGAGTTCATATCGACAGAACATGAAGCCGGGGACGTTTGCGGCCGGTGCCGGAGGCGACCGGTGCTTTCACCGTGTGAGGAGAAGCTGGTGGTGACAGGCTTTGGCATTGAGATCAATGACGGAAGGCCACCTAGAGATGGACGCCGGCGAGAACATTACCGCCGCTAAGTGTCTGCCACGCGGCACACGGAGACCGAGCCTCACCTGCTGGCTGCTATCGACTGGAGAGGGGAGCAGAGGTGGTGGGGAGGGGGGGGGGGGGGGGGGGGGGGGGGGGGGGGGGGGGGGGGGGGTGGAGCCGTCCCAGCGTCCGTCCATGCTTCCTGCTCGGGGCCCTGAGGGTGGACAGACCACTGATGCTGAGGATGGAGGGAGCCAAGCAGGACCAGAGATAACATCCACTGTTCACTTGGACAGAGCCTGGATGGGTCGAGTCTGAAAGAGTTCCATTGTCACCGGATGTCAAGGTGAAAATCGGAGTTTGGAAAAATCCTGAAAAACAAAAGAGATTATGTTGAAAGGTGCAGGAGAACCTATGGTAGACTTCAGTTGTCATTACAACTC
>JAFBJT010011839.1:0-32005 GCA_016785325.1 Chascanopsetta lugubris | reverse complement strand
CCCCTCACCCCCAATCCCATGTAACTAGCAAGCTAGCGTCTGACATTGCTCGATCTGAATTTCACCCAGTTTCAGGGAGCTAGTCTGGACGCGCGGGTTACAAATACAGGGGTGAATTTGCCTTCGTCAGCTCGACAGTTCGCATCGACGACACACTCACCGTTGATACTAACTGAGACCGCGGCTCCGGTTTTCGGGCTCTGTCCGTTTAGGGACTCGCGACAGAGGAATGTTTTACTCTGTTGCAACAGGATCTTCTCTTGCTTCAAAACGATTCCCGGAACAAGGCTTTTTAAAGGACCAGCAACAGCGAAAACAGTGGCCTGGATATACGGAGAAAAGGCTCCGCATCGGGAAGTCAGAGATATCATGTTGGCGGGTGAAACTACGACGACCTTGTACAATTGACCGAAAGGAAAGTCCAATGCAGCCAGCTTGGATAAACACGCCCCAAAATGCCAAACACGCCCAAAAGACGAGATTACGTAAAAGACGTGATGACGTTAGAAAGAAAGTCACTTATCCTGTTTAGATCTTTGATTGTGTTGCACGTCGCTCCGTATAAGAACGTCTGCTCAGTACAATTGTAGAATCGAACAGATTAAAAACGATGGGTGACGTAACAGTGGTTTAGAAAGCGTAGGTGTACAACACGATACCGTGCAGATCACGTGATCCCATTCAAGTCCATAGAAGCTGCTCCCTGGTGCCATGGATTTATTGATAATGGAGCTCTGACACTAATGCGTAAATTAATAATAAATTACAGATTGACCTGTTGAAAAAATAACGCATTGCAAATAATCGCAACGCTCTCAGTTCAGATTTCTGGCACACTGGTGGTGCACACACTCCAGCCCTTAGGTGGCGGTAATGCATACAGTACATTTTTCAACCGCGAAGAAGAAAGTATGTGGGCTGGGCCCGTGGGGGCGGTGAGACCGGGTGAACGAAGGTGACAGAAGACGTGACGGCATCGTTCGGCCCGTCGGGCGGAACGTGTCATTTTAACAAACGTCCTGGCGGCTGCTTGGAGAAGAGCGTGGATGCAAATTGTGCCCCAAAGACTTTTCCTATCCCCGCGGCACTTCCGGTCCTACGTCATCACCTCAATACAAAGCACGTTGCTGCGAGCACCAGAGCTAACGTTAGCTAGCACAGTCCTGGTCCAGGCAAACCCTGCAGCCCGCAGAGTGCAGCGTTCAGCTCTGGAAACCGAAACGGGCTCGTTTGCCTCAGTCACTGTTGAACCCGTTCGAAGAAGTCGCCCGAGAGGCTCTGTGAGGCAAATGGGTTGTTGTTATAAACCCCCCAATGCACCACGTTTCAGCTGTTCAGTTGTTTACCATCATATAGGGTATCTTTATGTGGTAACATATTTTACTTACTCTTTACTTGTAGACTAACTGCTCTACAGTTGATGGGTGAAAAACAAAATAAGTCTAATCTTTGCTTTTTTAAAGTCTGTTTTTTCAGATATTCAGCCATCCATTTTATTCAGAAGAAAATAAGATGTCTAGGATCAGAGGATCATCTTTACTACTTTACTAGACAAATAGATTTTTTTTTTCTCTCAACCAAAATAATTATATTCCAGGTCTATAATACAACGCAGCCCTGGAATCCTGCCACTGTGGAGTTATAAAAAAAGAGTGCATGTCAATCAGCTTGCTTCACTTGTTTCCTTTGGAATGATGCAAGTGTTGAAAACAGAGAGAGCTTTCCAAGGATGGATCTAGCAGGATCAGGATATAGCACGTCAACAGATGTCTAGGAATTTAACAGCATCGCATTAAAGCCATTTACTGCTCACTTTTATGGCTAGGTAGCTGTTATCAATGAGATATACAGGAAGATATCTGATTGGATCAGGCACATTTTGGATATAAGATTAGATTTGCACCATCTTACCTATCCAGCAAAATTGTTCACCAACATGGAGAAGGAAGGATTTGTCTAATTATTTTGTATTTATTTTGAATAGAGGAAACTATACCTCAACCTGCCAGTAGGGGGCCAACCAGATGTGATTCTTTAGCTTGACTTGTGGGTGGCTGTATTGTCGTCCATCGCTATGTGTATCTGAGTGTGTCCATCAGCTTTTTTCAGATTACAACTGAAACTAGGTTATTTAGAATTTGTAATCAAAATACTCAATTTCATGTATTATTTTTGCTCCCGATGCAATTCTGTTAAGTTGTACTTATCTATGTTTTCAAGATATGCTCACTTATACACAAAATAGTTCCATTTAATCAAAAAATATTAGTTAAAATTACTTAAAAAGGAACACTTTGCACCAACTTGACATAATTAAGCTAGCAGAACTTTTTCTAAAACTTTGAGTATACAATTTATTTAATTACTTTGAACGTTCAGGTTTACAATGAATGGTAAAATTTAAAAAAAGTCACTACTGGTAAAAAAAAAAAGGGGCAGTTGTAAAAGTTGAAATTGGAAAACATGAAATTAAAAAGTGCATTATTTTCTGTCTTAGTTTCTTCTCAGTCATAGGGTTCATTAATATAATACAATCATTACAATACAGAATTTGAAATGTAGCGGTGTAAAACGAGTCCTGTAAAATGAAAATACTCGTGTGAAAGTAATTCAAAATTTGATTTATGAGATTTCATGGATCTATTTTATGATCAATGTTCAGACGACTTAAATGAGACTTATTCAATATCATTAAAGATCTTTTCTTTTGATGAGCGATATGTGGTTGTTTATCCTGAGGTCATTATGAGAAAAGTGAGACATTTAAGAGGAAGAATAAGATCTTGGGAGTCATAGCTGAGTTTTCTTTGAGCTCTTTCTTTGATCTCATGGTCTCATGTTCAGGAGACTGAAATTGGACTTGTTTAATATAAATTAGAGATCTCATCTTCTAATCAGAATGAGATACAGATGAACTATTTTTTCCTGTCGTCACTATGAGAAGATTGAGACAAAGTTGAGAAGAATAATGAGATCTTAGGAGTCTAAGATGAGTTTTTGTTGAGCTCTTTCTTTGATCTCATGGTCCCATGTTCAGGAGACTGAAATGAGACTTATTTTAGATCATATAGAGATCTCTTGTTTTGCTCGAACATGAGATTGTATGCGATTGTTTCTCCGAGCTGAATTTGAGAAGCAGGAAAAAAACCTTTGGTCTCACCTTAGTATCAAATACAGCTCATTTGTGTCTAGGAGAAATAAAAGAAACAATGAGATCTCTTGGATTTTGCTTTCGTCTGGGTCAGGTTATAAAATACTGCCATGCCTGTCCAACCTTGCTTATTCCCTGGTTATGCCGAAAGGGAGCAACCTTCCACCTTTAAACTATTTCTCTATCATCCTTAAGCTTTTTTGATACCAAGTAAACACTGGGCTAGTTTCGCAGATACCGATACTTTTTACTTGAAATGTTATGATCATGAAATCATTTTGTGATTTTGCCTTTAGTTAGTTGATTATGATTATGATATATCTCTGACATTTCGGGGTTTGGGTTCAAACATCTTACATCCACTTCTTCAGGAATATCTCCTGATACAATCAAAACAGCTTAATCATAGAACAAAGTTTTTATTTAGACTCTAAATAGTAAAAAAAACGTTTTACTTCTGAGAAAATCACACAGGATACTGATGAGGCACAGCTGCATGTGTATTACAACCGTGATGGGGTGGGGGAGGGGGCAGGGAGGAGGGGTCTCTCTCCTCAGTGATTGATTCAGCTGATTAACCTGATCAGCACTCCCTATTGATTCCTCCTGAAAATGGAAGTTGCTTTGACTTAAACCATGGTGTCTTTCAACTGATGATAAACAGTTGCAGCTTTCTTGTTGTCTTCAACATTGGTCATTTTTAAATGATAAAAATTATTTCCAGCTTTGATGCAAATACAACGTTGCCCATTTTCAACTCATATTGAACAATTTCAACATATTTTTTTAATTCTTAACCACTATTCAATTTATGTTTGCTTCAGCTTTTAATTGAGCTCTTTTCAAGTTTCTATTTTCTTCCACTTACATTTTTTTTTTTCAAGCCTCTATTTTGCTGCAACTTTTTCAGCTTACATCACAGTGTTCAACATACTTCAACCATTCAGCATATCAGCATTCACACGGAGCCAAAAGTTCTCCTCTCAAACACAGGCGCCCTCTGAGTCCGTCCATCTACCCAGGCCTCGATTTTACACACAGTCCTTTGCTTCTATCTCGTGGACATTGGGGGCAACTACTGATCAAAAATCCCAACACCAGCTTGTATACACGCTCGCAAGCACACACACACACACCCACACATTACATTACTATTACTTTGACACATATTCACAAAACTATCACTACTGCTCTCTTCTTATCCAGACTTTGCAATACATAAAAACTTTGTAAACAATCGAGACATCTCCATCTATGTTAGATACTGTCCAAATGATTTGAGCAGTGATTTGAGAAATGAACTGTTCAAAAGACAATACATTTGATTTCCGTGATTTTTTTCTCGTGTCAACATTGAAATAGGTTGCTCCTTCCAGGAAAGTGCCTCAAAGTCCAAGTGATGACACAGTGGTAAAGGCATCCTCAACATTCTCAACTCGACTGTCTCCTGACAATTTTCAGTACCTGCACGATGGTGAGTTTCCATCCATTCTCACGGCAGAACAGAAGAGACAGCCCCCTTCACCACATGTCCCCTACTTTTTATTGTGTTGGCAGCACAAATAATACACGGTTTGTTCCAGTTGCAGACAACTGCCAGGAATTAGACGAGTGTGAGGAATGATTGGTTTAAACAAAGGAAAACAGTCTGTGGCTTACCAACATGACACTGAATGTATTTTATACCCAAATCATCTTTTAAAACTTGAAGCATAAAGTTGTTTTTTCCTTTCATAAATATAAAAAGGGGAAAGAAGGTAGAAAGGAAGGAAAGAATCATGGCCACTTTGGGCCTTAAGGGGGTATAAAGTCTCTTTCACTGAGACAGTTTAACACTCAACAGAGTTGTACATATAACATTTTCTATCATGGCACCAGTATCAAAACATTCCCTTGACTCCATCATGGATGCTTCACCTTAAAATGTAACACGGAGCTAGTAGGCACTGATCCAACGATTGGAATA
The DNA here is from genome assembly GCA_016785325.1 of Chascanopsetta lugubris. Classification (NCBI taxonomy): domain Eukaryota; kingdom Metazoa; phylum Chordata; class Actinopteri; order Pleuronectiformes; family Bothidae; genus Chascanopsetta; species Chascanopsetta lugubris. Next base: position 26,888 of record JAFBJT010011839.1, on the reverse strand, counting down.
GAATAAGACCTTGACAAATAAACAGACATTTGGAAACGATGACTCTCACTTGAGGTATTGTAAATCAAATCATTTCTGTACATTGCCTCTCTCATTTTCCTTGTTATTTGGAATAGTATGAAAAATCATAGTATGTACTTACAAAAACAAAAATTGTGATCACATAGAATCTATACAATAGGATGTCAATAACATACTTTTCTATGAGAAAATTCAAACCTAGAATGGCATTCTATGTACATTTATGGATACAAAACTTCCTCAAATATAGCAGCAAACAGGAGAATAGCATTGATTTAAATCAATTACATTTATCCTTTTTTTTTTCAACCATGTAGCTGGATTTTATTTTCTATAGCAGCAGTAAATAAGGAGTGTTTCTCTCCTTCCTTGATCAATAATCAGAAAGCTAATGCACAGGGCTCCTACACAGCTTGAGACAATTCCATTTTCTACCAATTGATTTTAATGAGCTAGCGTGTATATTAAAATGATCTTTGTATACCATCAATGCAGGAACCCTGGCTTGAATTCCAGTGTTGGGACACACATCGCTATTGATCCTTCACTCTATTTGCTTTTTGTCCTCTCAACTCCTGGTATTCTTGTGAAGTTGAAGACTTTGTTTAGGCAAGTCCTCAGCAAATGTAGCCAATGAATGTAACATCTGTGCAAAATCACATTACTCATTTCAACTGTCCTTTCTTTTAAGCTTCATCTGCATCACACACTCCGTTTGAATTGGGCTGGATCCATGAAAGAAAAGCTATTATGGCAATTTAGTGGCAGATTGGAGTTTTAAATTTAGCATTGATGGTGTGGTTGCCCAGGAGACCATGAGGTGAAAACAAATACGGTAAATACTGTGTAGAAAGTATTATTTTAACACTACGCAAAAACCTTTCTTCAGGTTATATCCATGTACCTCCTGTGAGCTTTTTGCTCTTCAGTGCATGAGAGGATCTTCCTTTGTGAGAAATGAATTAAGACTAACATTCCAACCTGAGACAGCAAGTCAAGCACAGTGACCCCCTGAATCTACAGTAAGACACCGTCAGGGATGCAGACCTCATTTCAGCTGGCAAAGCCACGGACCTGTTTTCTCATCCAACAGATTGATTGTACACTGGTGCTGCTCTCACTCTACAGCCCGGGAGTCCAGCTCAAAATCCCATTCCATTTTCATGTTGCTTTGCAAACTTGATCACTTTGATTTTTTGATGGGTCAGCAGTGCTGACCAAAAGTGCTTCTAAAATCGAGAAACAAAGCTGGAATGCTATTGGATGTAAATGAACACACAAAGAAAATACTAGCTATGGATTGCCCTACAGAGATCCTCACAAGTCTTTGTTTAAAAAAATCTAAATGTAGGGGAGAAACGTATACATCAAATTAACTGAAATATAACAGACTAAAAATACAGGTATATGAAAGTCTACACTGCAACAAGACCAAGAAAAGTGTTGAAAGAGCAAATATAAAACACTCTAAGTACGACAAAGATTTGAAAACAGAGCCACCGCTCTTTAGTTCATGTTTCAGATAAAAACCTGAAGACAGATGACAAAGACCTAATGTGCATGAAACTTTGAAATGTTTTAGCCGGGCAAATTGATTTTGTGGTAATTGAAACATTCAGGACTAAGTGTTTGTGGGCACAAGAGGAAGAAAAAGGTGTTTTGGGAGCTTCAGCTTCGGCCCGTACGGATTATCAGTTCTCTTATCACTTGATGGTAAACTTGTCCAGTGTTCCGTTCATTGCCCAAGATGGAAGGAGACAGTCGCAGGAGGAATACGGTGGGTAAGTCCTATCTTGGGACTGACATTGCAAAACCGTGAGCATGACAGTGATGTGTTATGAGCCAAAGGGAAACGAAGGGACAGAGAAGAGGTCAGCCTGAGTTGAAGTGGGACAAACACCCCCTTGTTGGGTCTCTTTTCAACACTTTCTATCCACACCTTTCCTTTGATCATCAGGAGACAATGTCATGTGGTTGTCTTGCCATTTCAGATGTTGATGTCTCTGACATCTGTTGGAGTGCAGGACAGGTTCACGTCCTCGTCCATGCGTTTGGTTTCAGCTGTGCTGCTGTGCTGCTGAGCCTGCCGGAGGCTGGACTCTAGTAAAGACTCTATCTGCTCCTGACACGACCGCAGGCAGTCCTGCAAGCACAAATTGACACTGAGCCGAGAACATCTCAAATAGATTCAACTATATAATCGAGTGTTTGCATACCGGGTCACTGCGAATGACCTGGGACAGGAAGTTGGTGAGATTATGGGAAGACAATGAGGTATCTTGATTCTTAAGGTAGAGACCTTGAACAGCTGCAATTACACTGCCTGCTGCCACCATAGATGGAGGACTGGCAATAAAGTTTACATCTGTAAAAACAACAAAAGTAGAGTTTGAGCTCAAAACACAACATCTGCTTTGCTTTAGAATGTTCCTAATCAATTTCATTGTTTGCATAAGAGACATTCAAGTGTAACTAATCACTGCCTACATTCTGACAGAATTAGCACTCAAGTAGAAACTGGGCAGATGGTGGCATAAAGCCATTAACCCAAACGGGTCTACGACAGTACTTCATAGAAAGCTGCACACTCACTCAGTACAAATATACCGCTTACAGCCGCAGAACACACCGATAAGACAAAGGGTGAAATAACCTGTCGAGTGTGCCGCATTGTGAATGTTTCATACTATGACCCTTAGCATACATATCTATTGTACAGATTTACAATTAGGAGACCAAACAGCATCAATATGCCTGTCCTTACCTGTAGCACACAGCGCCACAAAGGTCTGGGCATGTTTCCTAAGGATCTGCTTGGTGGAGGGGTAGATCTTCAACTTGGATAAGAAGTGTTCAATGAAATCATGTGGTGTGACTGAAGCCAGATCCCACTTTAACTTGTTGAGAACCAGCAGTTCCATTTGCTATAGAAGAAGCAGACAATAAGTATTCACTCAAACGTACCCACATACCTGCGGAGAAAATGCCGTCTCGCATCTGCCGAGGCATCAGCTGTAAAGTAGCAGTCAGTTCATCACCATTTACCTCACTGAGTCACTCAAACATTCCTGTTCAGGAAGAATACTTCTATAAGAAACAGAACAACGTCAACAGTCTATTGATTACTAACTGTGTACACAGTAATACAACTTGTGTCCCAGTAACACAAATACAGTGCTGCTTAGAACACGGTATTGATCATGGCTACATGAAGATACTACGATGGAGTATCTCAAACTGTCTCCCACTGGATGGATTCACAGCAACTTCCATTGACATGAGTATACTACTTGGGTATAGAGTGAAACTGCAGTTTTGAAGGTCAGTGCACCTCAAAGCCAGTAGGTGTCACTGTGAGTCAAGGTTGTCTTGGCTGTCATTGAGTCCATTTATGAAATGAGAGGCCCTCCGGTCACCAGGAGGAACAGGCAAATATCCAGCCACCCTGAGACCAAGCTGCTGTGTCAGTCTAATAAACTGCTTGTGTTGCTGCAGCCCAATCCATACTTCACGGCCACCATGACACCGGCCAATCACATGAATGGAAACGCTGTTCTGATCACGTGCACTTAGGTGACTACATGCTCATGAGGCTATTTTGAATGAAACTCATGTCTGTGTACGACAGTTACCAGCAGTTCTCCAGGCAGGACTGAGTGGTCCGTGTAAATACAGAGTTTCTCTGTGCTGAGGGGAATTGTCTCCTTCATCTTCGATGCCAGAAACATGCACGTGGCTCCCAGTAGTTGAAGTCGTGCCTTCCTGGTGGCCTCCACTGATAAAAATCTGTCCAAATAGTTCATAGCCAGGGGAAAAACTTCCTCCTCACATTTCTGTTCTTCACAAACCTGAGAGGCAAGAGAAGCATAAAGAGTTAGCTGGAGCTTGTTGGAGGTCAAATCCTTTGTTAAAATGAAGCAGCATTATGGAAGTGCTGTTGCTCTTTGTTTTATTCCTCTCACAGCCAAGCCAAACATACGAAACAGAAATTTTACTTTTTGTGCATTTAGTTTTGAGTTTATAATTTGATCAGCATATGGAGCCTCCAGCTGAATACAAATATAAATTGCTTAAACTGAAGATACAAGGAGTGAATATGTGAACTATATGCCGGATTAAAGACTGTCTAATTTTTACTTCGTCATCTTTTCAAAAGAATCATAAGAGATATTGAAAAATGGTCAGTATGTACAGTCCATGTTCCCATCGAGCGTCTTATTGAATGAAGCTCAAATGTGTCAACTTGTAACATGCTTGGGTTTATCAATACATTTTGATCTCGGACTGCTCCTCGTCCCCTGCTCCACCGACACTTTCAGAAATTATTTAGAAATGTTTAACTTGATGCATTTAAACGCAAAACGAAATGTAAATGTTGGAAAATGTCTGGCATATCAAAACCGACACATGAGATGCATCAAAGAATTAGACACTTGTTGCAAAACTCGCTTTTTGACGTGGTGAGGTCCACGGACTCCCGTGGAGCGACACAAGATTGACGATTAGATTACGGTGAAGCGATCTGCAGTTGACACTAAATGAGTGCATCGAAAGCAATGGTTTTTAGGACTTGTATATAATATTTACCATCATTGTTACCAATCGTGGTTTCATAAATATATTAAAAATCCTTCTCATACACGACAACAAAGATGGCGCATAATACTGGCCCGAGCTGTTCATGCGTGTACAAAAGATAATGTTTTGTTCTTTTCCTCCGCTTCATAAGTCTGAAGAAATAAAACAGAAGGGGCCTAAACAAAAACGCGGCGATGCGATGGAACATCTCTCCAGAGTCGGACGTGTCCTGATATCGGACCACCCACACTGCCCGAGCATTTATGTAACATGTGAAACAACAAGCCTGAACTTCTCCAAGCTGAAAACTCATCAACACACGTGCCTGTCGTGATGAATTGAACCACGATTTCTGCAGTTCAGCGATAGGAACCCTAAAGTACACCAACCTCCAACATCCAGGTAGCAACTATTTTCCGCATCTTAGGCTGGATTTCGGTCTGAACACACTTGAAGTAGTTGGCAGAGGGGAGGTAGGTTTCTTCAGCCTTCAACATGGTGTAGAGGACGCGGTCGTTCAGCAGGTTGATGTCTTGATAGGCTCTTTTGATGAAGTCCACCTCGCAGCACAGCAACTGCTCGTCCATTCTGCCGTTTCAATGATTCTCTCCCGTCACAGAGTTCGTTCGAGTCCGTTGAACTGTGGCTAAATCGACGCAGGGGCGCGGAGGGAGTGAAAAGCTCCAGCGGGCGGCTTCCGAACCTCCGTCTGCTCCTCCAGTGCACGAGCCTCCTGGACACGAAGGGATTCCCGAGACAATAACCCTGGCGTCGCGCTCGCCAGGCGGACGCACACGCGCGCGCGCGCACACACACACACACACACACACACACACACAATTTGCCTCCTCCCACTGAGCGCGAGGCAATGAGTGCGCGCAGTGACGTCAGCTGTTGTTAAGAGGGGTTCAAAGAGACTGCAATGTGCTCTTTGCTAGCAGGCCTAGAGATAGGACACACGCACACGCGCACGCACGCATATGCTAAGTTCCCCCCTGAGCCGATGGGTGGACGGGGGAGAGCACGGGTCACGTCTTGTTGTGTGAGCTCAGGACAGAACGGGGCAGGAGCTTCTCAAGCAAAGAGGAGGAGAGCACATGGAACAATAAGTCAAACTCAAGCAGAGCTGCTTTGCACACGTGCAGCTACTCCAGCTTCAAGAGGCAGACGATTCCTCAGATTCAACAGTTCTCCAATGGAAAGGTTCAGAAAAGAACCCGTGCTTACTGTAACCTCCACATGGCGACTTCAAACTCAAACTGTGTCGGAGCAGAAGCAGTTAAGAGACCGCTGACGAATGAACTGACAGTCTGACCTTTACATCACAGTCGTTGGGTATTGGTCAAAGTGAATTTTTAAATGTAAATGAGGTGTAGAATTGAAATAATGGAGGTCTAATTCACGGTGCTTTGAAAACACTGATGACATACAGAATAAAGGTGCAGTGTGTAAGATTTGGTGACCTCTAGTGGTGAAATTGGATGTTGTATCCATCACCTGACCCTCACCCTTCTGAACATGCAGGAGAACCTGTGGTCGAAATATGTTTAGTTGGTGCACTTTTACTAGTGTACAAACATGGCGGCCCACGTGGAGAGGACGCGCTCCTCATGTAAATATACATTAAAGGGCTCATTTTAGGGTAATGGAAAAATATAAAAGTTCATGAGAATGTCTTTATCTAATTGTTTATAATATTTTTTCAAAGTGACAAAATTCACCAAAATCTTACACACTGCACCTTTAAGTAGTACTAGAGAGCAAACAGTAATTTCAGGACACACACAAGCAGGAGGAAACTGAATTTGCACCTATCGGCAAGATTGCTGTTACTAGGCAGATGTCAGCGTAACGCTTCCTGTGGGGAAATGTTCAGTCCATTGAAAAAGTTGACTTTGGCATCGAACACCTCAGGAGAGTTTTGTTTAATAGCATTTGTTCTCTCGACCAACCAAAAGGGACACATGGTGGTGCTGAGCAGCCCTGCTTTGTTCGACACATGTGCTTATTTTTAACTACTGCCAGAAAACCATTGAGTAAGACTGGACAAGACAAATCAATGAAACCGGTGGGAATCATATTCTACAATTTAGTGTTCGGTCAAGGTCCTGGAAGTCTTGACTGATTGAGTTATGAGTTGAAAACAACCTGAGGTGTTGAGTTGTGCACATTTCACTCTAGTTTCAATATGAATCAGAGCATCTCACATTCCTGGAATTCCTCTTTGGCCTTTTGGTGGACTACCGTAATGACTGTAGAGGAGTGTGGATTCATGTCGTACAATATCATCACCGTGTTGCTGTTGTCAAGGATCCAAATGTTATGATTCGTTGATACAAAAAAGACCATGTGTTTTACACAAGCAGCTGAGCTGTAAATGTTGATTCTTGTTTACAAACATATGACATCATTACAGCCCTGATGATGACATGTACTTCATTTCATAAGTGTACTACACATGTTTAGTATGTATTTCATTTTATGACATCCTCTTTATTTGGCAGACTTCCCCTTTTAAGTCCAAACAGTTTATAAAAACAAACCAAAATGACCAGCATCATTTTTTGATTGATTACCTTGTTTAAAATATATGTTAAGTAGTGAATAATCAGTATTAATGTCGTGTGTTTAGAGATTGATGGCTCATCACAGCTCATCAGAGTGCAGAATTTATAAAATGTTAAAAAACAAACGGCAAAAAAATCAATAAGCAACAATCTTTTTTTTCAACTACAATTACAGATAGATGCTTTCTCTAACAAAAGGAGCTGGAGCATGTGACTTTTGCTTTGATGCTTTTGTAGTAGCTTTACGGTAATAGGGGAAGGGATTTTTTTTTTTTTCAAAGAACCGCAAGGAGCTGAAGTGATACCAGCAGGACAGATTGGCTCAAACGTGTGGCCATGCAATTACAAATCCCATGTGGTTGCATAATAAGAAAAAGTTTTTTTAGGGTTTATAATTTACCTCATCAAGACCATCAACTCCTCTGGTTTTCCACATTCAGAGCAGTGATTCTTAGCTGGTGGGTTGAAAATCCATTTTCAGTGGGTCATGAGCCTTTGAACTGGGAAAAGAAAGTTTAGAAAAAACAATCCTGCGTTTTTATTTTGAAGAAGATTCTTTTTGCATTGGAGTGCCATCTATTCACACTGACAATGCGATACTGACTCCATGAAATATCCATTTTTGTAATCGTGAGGACAAAAGAGTAGTTGTATGTAGCTTTTAAGATCTTATTGTTTCCCTTCGGTGGTGGTGGGGGCTCGGGCGCAGGGGAAAGGAGAGGCAGACGGACACTGACAAACACTTGGGGGAATCACTGTCCATGTGTTTCTTTCAATGACAGCAGTCAATATAACAACTGAAGTATTTCACGACACGCACTCGCTCCTCTGGTGAGAGCGTTGTTCACACATCGGGGGTTAGACTCAATTTTCCAGAGAAGTGATTCTCAGCTGGTGGGTTGCAGACCTGTTTAGAACCATTCATAAACCAAAAAACAATAACACATTGAGGACTTTAACAAATCCACAAAGATTCTGATTGATAAAGTTAAGCCATTATTATTATTATTATTATTATTGGATGTCTAAATGCAGTTTGTCTGCAGTAAGATGCATGCTGTAGTGGTTAGTGGAGCTGGGTTTATCGATAATACTTCCTGGAGACAACAGCAAATCTGGGTTTGGGGAATAAACTCCCTGAGAGTTAAAACCAACTCCATTTGAGTGTACATGTGAGACCATCCTTTGAACTCTCAAATCAACTCTTTTCTGGGAGTTGAACATTTCACTCAAATTGAACACCTACTGGAGTTAAAATACTACTCCCATTCAGAATAAAATGAACTCTCATCATTAGTTGAATTTATGTTAACTCTCTCTCAGTGTTGAGAATCAACTCTTGATATGTGTTGCATTTTACACTATTGGATGTTTTTTTTACAGTAAGAATAAACATGAAATACACCAAATAAATCATTTCAATGCCTCATTTTATGACACGTAATTGAAATGTAAACAGCGCACTTCAGTTCAAAGCTGAATTCTTCCTGGGCAGAAGATTCCTGAAAGTGAAGGAGAGACAGCCAACTTTATGGAAACCCTTTTTGAGCCACGCGGATTTTCAAAGTACAACTGAATCTGAACTGAAGTGTTTTGAGGATGGGAATATATATGACTTTGTCACTGACTGGAACTTGCTCATAGTTTCCGGTTTTGCTGTTTTGTCTGGTATCATATCTCATCCCGAGCCGCTTTTCAACCGGCTGGACAATGTCCCATTTTTCAGTGAAATATTTGTGTTACGTACTATTAGAGTTTAAATGGCTGAGAGGGTTGTCTGTATGTTTAGAAAGGTCTTCAATGGCTGATCTGGGTGGATTGTGGCTGGAATTAAGTTCAGCACTTGTTCCTGGATATTAGACAGCAAGTCTCCAACAAACTCTTCCAAGTTCTCAATGGTAGAAACTGAATTTGGTAAACCACAGGCACACATGTCTGTGTGACGTAATGGCACCGAAGTGCCTGCTTCAATATTCTGAGGTTGCGATGAAGTAGAAAGTGTTTCATTGACACTCACTGATCTTTGTCTGTCGCTTACATCCAGCTGGCTGCGGTGGGCAGAAGGTAGGCCACGTCGCCGTCCCCCTCTGTGGACAGAAATCAGTGTATATCTTATCTTAGAATATCTGACTCTACGTGTTTACTCTGTAAACAACATAGAATAGCACGTTTACCTGCTCAGGTAATTTGTGCTTTTCTGGATGTACAACTCACTGTTGAGACTGCACCAGAAATCAAAATAACTTGGGCAGATAAAACCCACAGACATAAACTCAAAACAGACTTGGGTTTGCTCAAGTCTTAAAAAGCCAATCTGCAATATGTCTACCTAATAGAAGAGGCAAATGTTGTCAGTGGCAATAACTTTGTCATTGAAATATATGTTTTCATTAAAATGTACTTTAAATGTATATGGGTTACTTAAATGAAATTTACATGGCATAAAAACACTCTGGCCTGTTTTAATATTTATGATAATTTATGATATTGCAAATGAATCCTTTGTAAAGTATTACCTGGCTCATCATCAGCAGTGTCAGATTGTTGGTGTCTCTCTCAGTGTCCTGGCCTCTTGATGATCTTGTCTTTAAAGCAAGAAGTCCATTTTTCCAGGAACCTCCAAACATCAGCGAGAAGTCCTGCAAAATCTGATATAAATGTACCACCATTAAACTCAAATTATTTAGATAAAATATTTTTTCCAAAAACATCATTCAAATCATATTTGTTTCATACCAGTCCTTTAGTGTCCAAGAAACGTGGAAAAACACTGAGAATGTCTGCTGACCGATGCATTATGGATTGTCTGCTGGCGATAGAGGAATGTTTCTTTAATCTTCTGAAGACTAAGTCACGGTCAGTTGTGTAGTGGAGAAAAGATATTGAATCCGTGCAGTCATGTCCTGATTGCTGATCAGCGTGGGACCAATTCTTCTCATTGATGTGGGGCCTCCTTTAAGCACCGCTTTGATTTGGGAGGTTGATGAGGAGGAGGACTTCTGGACGTCAGTCGTTAGGGTTAGGGTTAAGTCTTCATCCTCCCCTCAAGAAAACCTGCGTTGCTCTGGATGTCATAGAAATGCTCCTGGAAAAATATTACCTGTACTTAGGGCACTGACACTTACATTTGAAAGGAAAGCAAAACGCTAAATTGTGACAAACATCAACATTTTCGACTGCATTTAAAAAGCAAACTCACATATCCTTTATTTGAGTAGTCAGTCCAACATGCAAAACTAAGCGAGTTTACTGGTACCTCACATCAAGTTGCGTTCAAGAGCGCTCTATCAAAGTGGGAAATTTGATGTTTCGTGCTTGCAAGTAAATAAATGAAAAACAAATTAACATTAGCATATCGGTTTAAGCAGTGAAATTGCAAAAATGCCTGTTTAAGTAAAAGTGATCACCGCTTTGCACGGGAAAGGACGGTTGAGAATGAACTCTGCAGTGGAGTTGATTCACCACCTTCAACACCACTGAATGTACTATTATTTTTCACACCCTTGAGGAGTATAAGTCTTTTCTAGCTGGAGTTTGAGTGTGTGAATAAAATCTGAAAAATGATCTTCACTATTTTTTATCCAACTCCTGATTTTTTCACAAAACAAATTTGAACCGTGCACAGTTCAAATCTCACTCGAGGCATGATGCCACAGTTGAATATCTTGGTGCAGATTTTGTGCTCATTCTTACGACAGCTTTCAGCATCCTCACTGCATTTTCCTCAGGAAATGCATATTCTAGTTAAACTTTTTTTTGGCATGCTGGGATATTCTGTACTTTCTCGGGCTTAAATTGCACCATATTTTCATTCAATTAATTTGACAAGTTGAATATTTTCCTCGCTTTGGGTCGTGGCTCGTCATTATGAGGGGATGGTGGGTCCCGAAGCCAGACCATTTGCGAACCACTGCTCCAGAGGAATAGTTTATGTTTACAAATCCAAGTGGAAACTGTCAGGCTGCAACATTCATGTAGGAAAGTCAAACCGCTGAGAAAGTCTGGACCAATTATTCCTGAGTTCCTTGAAAAGGACATCGGAAAACAGCTTTTGACTTTCAGTTGATTAATCTGCATTGGTCTCTCAAGTTTTTTACAATTTCTAAAGATATTTATTTCCGAGCTAAGTGACAGTACTTGACTTAATTGTTTTGAAACCACTTTCAACCTGATACTATTTTGAAACGGAGCAATAACGACAATAAATAATTAAAAACACAATGAAATGTGTACAGTACATACATTAAGTGGGCTCGACTATGACTCAAGATGACGCAAAGCTAAATCAGTGTGGAGGATAGGTAGCATCATGCAAACCCTTCCAATTAATTTCAAGAGACTATCTTGATTTCAATAAATTATAAAATACAGCTTATCCCAAGTTTTGGTGGGATTCCACCATCATGGGATATGCTATTTTGATTAATAATGTCTTGTGGATGAGAGAATGATCAGTCAATCTTTGTGAATAAATACTAGCAAAGCTTTGCCAGTAGGTGGATACAGGCTGCTCATGTGGTAACAATAGTCTGTTTTTGAAGCTTTATGCTTGTTGATTTTTTAAGCCACACACATATGATGTCTTCACAACACCCTACATTCCCCCAGTCATCTTGTCGAGGGGAAGAGTGAAAAGGAAGAGAAGGAAGGTTCTCCTTGTGGAAGAAACCCTAACCGAACCCTTTCTCAGCCGAGGGCAGGGCAACAATGAGCGTAAAGACCCTAACCCTAACCCGTAATCACAGATAGACAGAGGTCAGTCTGGTCATGTGTGTGTGTGTGTGTGTGCTGCACCACAACTGACCTGACAGCACCTCTGTCTGCCTAAATGAGTTGGTGCACAGGGGCCACTTAAGGCCAAGGATTAGAGAAAAACACCCAGTACAATGGGTCCCAGACAACATGGGAGGGGGTTTCGTGGGTTGAACCACATGAATCCCATATCTCTCCCTCACACACACACACACACACACACACAGTGAGGTCCGTGATATGACTGACTAAATACGGCATGGGTAAGTGCACCAATGAACAATGAACAGAGAGCAAGAGCAATTTTTTATTATCTCATAATGAGGTGAACAATAAGATTAAGATTAAGATTACCTTTATTGATCCCCATGAAGGGGAAATTATTTTTTTTCACTCTATTATATTTATTGACATTCTTGTGTGTTTGTTTTACATGCTGTACATGTGGTTATAGATACACACAATTACAATACATGCAATGAGGGGGGGATGTTAGAGCGAGGGGGCTGCCATGTACAAGAGTACCTCGGCAGTGGCCAGGAGAGGGAGCCAGCACCTCTCCAGCGACCGGTCCACACTCCACAGTTGGTCTGTGCAGGACTTAAACCGGCAACCCTCCGGTTCCAAGCCTAAGAGTCATAAATACTCCAGACCACGAGAGGGCAGCAAGGACTAGTGTTCGTATAGGCTGCGGTCGGAAGGTGCGAGCGACCCATGATGAACCCGGGGATCGAAAAGGACTCAACCAAAGATGGACTTAAACATTGAATCATTCACATTTACGTTTATTGAACATTCCATGTAACTTTTTTTCCTGTTAAAAGGATTTTTTCCCCCCGGTAGTTTTTCCTGACCCTTGTTGAGGGTCTAAGGACAGAGGATGTTCCCACCCTGTGAAGCCCTATGAGAAAAAACTCTGATTTGTAAATGCGGTCTATATAAATAAACTTTGACTTGATTAGATTGAACCCTGTTAGGTTGAATCAGAGAGAGAACTGAGATGGTAGAAGAAGAGAAGTACAACATCATTTCTGTCCGGATTCCTCTGCCTGAGCTGCAGTGGGCTCAGTAAAGCGTCAAAAGAAGAAATAACAGTATGGGTTATATGGTTTATTGCTGCTTGTATTTGTCAGTGCTATACTTAGGTTCATACATTTCTATAAGCCTTTTGCACCCTGGAGGGGCAGCTCAGCCACGGTAGGAAAATGGGCTGTTACCCGGGGGAATAGTCTATATACTCTGTGCATGTCTATGCTTCAGGCAACAGCAACAAACTAAACTGCATCAAAATCAGTCCAAAAATGTAACTATTGTTTTTCAATTTCTGCAGCTCGGCTGAACATTCATACAAAAGAGTCAAAGGCACGGTAACAAAGTCAACAAAAATGTGGTCAGGTTCCAGTTGATAGAAAGACTTTCTGCTTCCAGATGGTGCGGCTCGGACACATCTCCAGTTCCGCTCAGAACACCCCTGTCCCCAACTCACCACTGTCCACAGAATCACCGAAACCACCAGAGTCATAAAAAGTACTCAGCATAAACAGAACGATCAGAACCTCCACCGCAGATACAGATGATAGTGACCCATAGAGAGTCAGTGTTATCAGTCCAGTCCAGTCTGTTGCTGAAGTGAACACCCATGTACTTGTCCTCACTCTCCCAATGTCAAGTTCCTGAATGTTCATCAGCAGTGTTTGCTTTTTCTTCAGGGATTGGCAAAAAACATACAAAACATCTGTACATACACTGAAAAAGAAGAACAAAAAAGGCCACATTGGGACTAATCTACATCTTTAGCCAAGGCTAAAGAACAAATAGAGAGCCCCATAAAGAGGCACAATAGGTCCCCTTTAAATAAGGCAGAGAGTTGGGCCAAATTGGACCAATCAAGGCCATTTGGGCTAAACCATCAACATGGGTAACCCTACCTACACAGGTAGGTCTGCCCACACACTATGTTTGCATTGCAAATAAATATTACAAAACAACAAAATATTAATATTTCATTATTCAACAGGTTACATAATATCCATACACCATTTTGGCCGCCATATAAATACATACAAAACAGATGGTCAACCTTAACCCCCGTGCGCCCTCAGTCCGGAGATGGAATTAAATACTGCCACTCTTGCGGTGCGCACTTCCACATAGGGCGGTCGGACCGGACTCTGGAACCAGGAAGTGGGTGAGTGACCACATGTGTGAGTTAACTGGCATTAAGACAATACAGCATGTAAACGTGACGTGAGATAGTGGGTCCTGCACTACATGCCGTAGATGTGGAGGAACATTTAGAAGCGGTGACAATGGCATCGTGAATGTTATGAATGAAATTGCGGAGCCCTGCGTTACACATGCATTCGTCTTAATGGCGCACACCACGCGCCAACCTTCCCTCACACAAAACGACAGTGTCCCACACATTACATTTCACCAATAAACATCACAAAGTCCTTGTTCATGATGGTCAGCGCGTGAGTGTATGAGCCTTTAACATCTCCTTCTCTTACTCCTGCCCTCGCGGGCAACACAGTTCAAACACCAAACATTACATTTCTTGGTTCGTGCAAGACAGTGGGGAGGAGCTACAGAGGTTTGGATCCTTATTGTTTTTTTGTTTTGTTTTTTAAAGGAGGCTAATGGAGGCTTGTCTCCGAGTGGGAGGAAGAGAGACAACTTGCAGAAATTGGACAATGGACAAATTTGTTTTGAAATCTTTCAACTGGGTATCCGTCGGGGCCTGGGGCTTCATGACTCTGCATAGATTTCATTGCATGTGTAGTTTCCTCAACAGTTAAAGGTGAGTAGCACTTTAACTGCTACTAACTGCTAGCAAGATCTGTGTACATGACAGGGAAGTTTAAACCTTCGAGAAAAGTATTTGTTTGAGTAGGATCTGATGGAGCAAACCTCACAGACGAGTCAAGATGTGGACATCCTGAAGTGTTGGTATTAACAGGCATTTTTTAGGCAGTAAAGTCCAGAAAGATAAAAGGCGTGGAGGCCCACTCCACCACAAGAGAAAAAGAGAGGGAAAAGTACTGCTGATGAACATTCAGGGACTTGACATTGGGAGAGTGAGGACAAGTACATGGGTGTTCACTTCAGCAACAAGTGTGTGTGTGTGTGTGAGTGTGTGTGTGTGTGTGTGTGTGTTGCACTGACCTGTCCGGTTGTGTTTCTCCCAGGGTGTTTGGGCCTAAAGAGTCCGGGGGGAACAAATGCAGAATAAATGTTCCGGGGGAGAGACCAATGGGATAGATAGGAGGAGGGGTGTTGGTAGTTTGGATAATTGGGTGTATGATTATAATTGGGTGTTTGTGTAGGGATATTTAATGATAGATAGGGATATGATTTATTGACTTCATTTTATAAATTATGCTTGTAAATGTATTTATGTTTTTAGTCGTGGGGAAGCTCTGGGTGCAGCTCTGGATTTATATGCAGTCCCTGCAAATGATCAACCATCACATGACTTCCAGGTGGTGACTTCCTCCTTTACAGGGTGTTTCAAACTGAGATGACAGGTCTGCTGGGATAGAAATCTTTCTCAGAAACTCAAACACAGCCTTCTGAGGTCATTCACAGTCTACAAAGTATTTGTAAATACAATGTGCAACTATATCTCACAGAAAACGACTAAATCAATATTGTAGGAGTGTTCTAAATGGTGAAGATCTTTGTTAGTATTTGTGTGTGGATATGAATAATATAAGATTGGTTTAAAACGTACTGGATGTAGAAGCTACCTGCACGACGTACAGTCTCCCGTCTTTGCGTTCGAGAACCTTCGATGATGTACAGCTCTCTCCACAGGTGGTGTTGCCTGGCATCACTCTGATTCATAGAACACAGGGAAAATAGGCACAGTATCAGAGAAAAAACTAAAAAAGTAATGAAATACAGGGGTAGTAGTATTCAGGAGGACTCAATTTATTCATCCTCCAGACTTTGTTCTACTGAAAGCCTGTAATCTTTTCAGATATACACAAGTGCTATCAAAAGAAAATGAATTACATACAGTTGAAAGTGTTTTTTTTTCTTTGTCAAAAAATATCAAAAGGCTCAGTGGGTCTGTCTGTTGTGATGTGCTCGTTTGGGCAAAGACAAAAGTCAACCACTAAATATTCAAGCTACATATTGAAGTTGAGTGCGTGTGTGTGTGTGTGTGTGTGTGTGTTAAAAACGACCCACGTTGCCTGTGCTGAAACTTCACTCAGGAGTGGTTTCAACAGACAGTTTGGACAGAGAACATCTTCATCTGATATGTTAATCAGTTTGTCGCTCGGACCTCATGTCTGTCTCTGTTCAGCGAGCAGCCCGAGCCTCAGAGCTCAGCGGGCCGGGGCCTCTTGAGCGACAACTGAAGGGGGGGGGGGGGGGGGGGGGGGGGGGGGTGTTTTCGTCTGTTTGGTGGGTGTGTTCCTCGATCTGATTCTTTCAGTGCAGACATGCGTTCTGTCGGCGAGCTGGTTTATTCCAAAGAACGACAAACGACCTCTGTCTTTTAAGATATTATTCGGCAGCAATAGAATGTAACAAAGTCTTGGCCGTGCTGAACACCATGAGTTGGGGGGAGGGTGAGTTGGGGGGGGGGGCGGTTGAGGTGCCATTTATGAAGGTCATATAACTCGAGCTCAGGCTTTCAGGGGTTCATGTGGGCCTCTCTATTGTCTCTTTAGAGCACATGGTATGATATCCCAACATATATAAAACATATTTTTGCCAATACAACAATCCCATTGCATTTAGATTTGTTTATTTACATATTTGTAAATTCACATGGCTTTTTACCTTTTCCACTACTTTGTGTCCAAATAACAACTTGTATGTAATTGGTAAATAAGTATAATATATTGAACATCTACTGTGCATAACACATTCTTTTTTTATATTTAGAAAGAGGGACCATTCAGTAAGCATCATCTGGTATTTTACATGAAGAGGAATTATTAAGAGGTCATACATATTTGAGGGAGAGACATTTTAAAGTTCAATGGTATCATATTATCATTAAAACATACAAGAGATCGAAAAAATCCAGTCTCAAGGTCTAACAATTAATTCATAAAATATCAATTCCAATTGTAATAATCCATTTTTTAATTTTTAATTGTATCTACACAGGACCATACAGTGGGATAAGACCTGGTTTCATTGGTATCGGATTCAGACTTCTGTTGTTTGTCCGCGTTTCATTTCACTGAAAAAAACCCAAAAAAACATGATTAATTAAATTAACATAATTAAATAATGACTACCAATTGGCATTCTCTTCTGTAGGCTTGATTTTGACTTTCATGGTACATTGGTATGGAGCGGTATGGTGTGGGACTTTTTACCATAGTTCCTCTTTCAGACGAGCCAGTTTGTCATGACGACGATCGTTTTTCACCCGAATGGGAATGTTGGGGACAAACCAAGCTGCTACAAACTTGCAAACCACCACGACATGCTGTGGAGACAAACACAAGATATCTATTTCACTGGTTTCACTGATTTAAATGAGTAACACTGCCTGACACACTTATGGGTGGTATTCCATCAATGTCACTTACATAATCCTGACCTATGTGAAAAGGTAGACCTAACATTAGCTTCAACGTCTACAGGAGGATCAAACCATTCCATTGGGCACATGGGCATGGGCATGAAGTCCATAATTATAAATAGTTAAAAAAAAAAAAGATAAAACAAAGTAGACAATATCTGACAAATGTCCAGAATGGATCATTATTAGGGTCACACATTGAAAGTAGGTCAAAGTCACAGAAAGAGTCAATCGAGACTTTAGGTGGTGACCTGACATGCAGAGCCACAAGACAAAGTCAGTGTTGAAACATACAGAATTTGAGCTCAACCTCTTCATAGATGGTTGCGACCTCCCCCCATGGGCTTTGTCATTAGTTTTCTAATTCTATGGTTCACTCATAACCCTTTTCCACCAAACTGGTTCCCGTGTTTAGTGGGTTCAACTTAGGCACCTCCAGAGCAATCAGACACCCTATCCCCCGAGGGCTACGGTGCTTTTTTCTTAGTGACGCCTACAATTGATTTCAATAAAGGTTTCTTTCCCCTCATCAAACAAATATTAATATAGTCCAACTAAGTAGAGTGATAGATGACAAAATGGGGCAAAGTGTGTTTCAGTATCTTGAGATGTTTAAGCTTGCGGTATAGGGAAAACCTCTGGTCTTGGAGGACAATCATTACCATTCACTTGAACACAGCAACCCTAGAATTGAAAGTAAATCTGTTAATATGAGGAAAATTGTCCTGGGAGTGGATCCCTCACTGTCACTCTCCCTCAGGTTTCTACCTTTTCTTTTTTTCCCTGTTAAAGGTTGTTTTTTTTATCCCCCGGTAGTTTTTCCTGACCCTTGCTGAGGCTCTAAGGACAGAGGATGTTCCCACCCTGTGAAGCCCTGTGAGACAAACTCTGATTTGTATATGCGGACTATATAAATACAATTTGATTTGATTTGAAAATTCTGCCTCATTTAACTCATAAAAGGTGTATTCTTCTCTGTGTCGACAGCCGAAAACAGCCATGGAGATTTAAAATACATTGGAGGGAGATGTCTGTATGACAATGGTTCAGTGTCTAGGATTTGGTGACATCTAGTGGTGACATTGCTTGTGGTATCAATCACCTCACCCTCACCCTTCCGAGCATGCAGGAGAATCTATATAGTAGACTCCAGTTGTCATTAAAATTCAAGAGATCTTTCGTACATCCACTCTGGGCTACTGTAAAGAGTTGAGGGCCCCCGTAGAGAGGACCCTTCCTCATGTAAATATACATTAACAGGCTCATTTAAGGGTAAGGGAAATAGATCAAACGTTTAAGTGATCATAAATTCATAAAAATGTCAAGATGTAATTGACAAAACCAACCAAAATGAATGTTTTCGCAAGTCGGGAATAACTGTAACCTGCACTATAAAGCCCTTTGAGGTGTCATGCAGATAATTTCCAATGGTTACTGTGTCAGCATTAATCCAAGCAACATTCATGATACAGATTTCTTACTTAAATAAAATGATATTGTGAATATAAGCAAGGATTTGCATTAAGCTGCTTGTGTGGAAACCCTCCTTCCAGTGTACAAACCTCAAACAGGATGACGAAGGCAAAACGCACTGCCAGGACTAACCAGAACTGTGACGTCGGTGTGTAGTCCTCACCACTCCTGTAGTCTCTATAGCTGTACGTATGAGACAGTTTGTTCTCTTGACTATATTAGTGATTAACTATGCAGTATGATTGGTCAAGGCAGAATGACGGAGATCTCAGCTCACCTGCACTGCGTAACATTGATACCATTTTCCGTCATCTGAAAATCACGAAGGTCCCTTTGAATCCCAAAGTGACTCAGAGAAGCCACGGACAGAGTGTCATTAATGTAACCCTGCATGCAGCTGCAACAAGAGCACAAAACACACAAGTCACAAATATAAAGCCAGAACACATGTGTTATCATGTGCCGCAACAACTTACTGTGAGTGAATGCTTCCCTTCGCACATGGACCATATCGGTAACGATAGACGAGGCGTGGAACAAAGTCCGATGACACTCCGATCACAAGGCCATTAGCAATCACTGCCAACACGCCAATTACCTCCAACACTTTGGTCCAAACGCCTGCGAAGAAAAGTGTGTACAAAAAGAGCTGTTACAATACAGTCTGTGTTACAAGCGCACAGTTAATGTGACTATTGACTGTTTTGCTAAGCTGTGGTAAAATCAGCAGTTATGAATGACAGATGGTGCCATTAATCAAAACAGTATACTTCAAATGAAGGAACTGAAATAATTATAAGTTCTATGATTCAAATATTGAATGGTTAACAAGACAATAAAGATAGATTTTCACACATGTTGAGGTACCAGTGACAGTGCAGTACTTCAGGAGTTCTACATATTTAGAATTTGGATAAAAGACAAAAGGACAAGTCAATGTTCCTTTTCTTTTCAAAGTACTGTAATTCAGTAATATCAGATGTTTTGGTTTGTATTTTGAATTCATAGTAATTGTTGTTGTGAACATTGGTTACCTCTAGATAACAGTTGCCTCGAAAAAACAAATGCTATTTCGCTGTGTGCTCAGAGAGTCCAAACATGTTCAAGACAAATCCCAAGCAAGTCAGCTCTTAGCTCCGCTAGCATAGATGCTGCATTGTCAATGTTGGAGTCTGACTTGGCAGTTTGTTCCGACTGTTTGGATGACTTGGTTGGTTTGGATGACATGGTAACAACAAAGACCAGCTCGGGCGCCACTTGGTATTCAGTTTAAACTAAGGTGAAAGCATTTCGAGCGATTAATCTGCAAAATAGAGACTGTGTGGCAACATTCCTCCCACCAACCGGAAGTGAGAAATGATGTTTTTAAGTATCTGTGTCTGTGTCTGTTTATTAGCGAGTGATTTCAAGCATTATTGAAATGACTCTATTATTTAAATACTGAAACAGATTTGACTCAAGATGAAACTTTCACCTTAACAAATATAAATCCTACCAATGTCATTGGTCTTCCGAGGAACCAGCCGGCGTTCCAGGCGCACCATTTTGATGGCATCCAGTCGAATCTCAAAGATGTTGTTGATTAGAGCCAGGAGCGGAGCCAGGGGGAAAGCCGCCACAAATATGGTGGTGAAACTGAACTGTATAACTGGAATGCAAAGACATTTACATTTCATGTCAAGAGCTGAGAAGAATACAAGATGATTCTAGGTCAGATTCAGACTTAACATGAGGATGATTTTGTGATCTCTGTGTGTGGTTAACTTCCTGTGCTCCATGCGATCAGGGGAGGCAGGTGAGGCAAAGACGTCCTTTATATTCAAAATCAAATCAAAATGTCCTGTTCAAATACAGGGGAGAGACGCAAGGTGTGGCAGCAATGAGCTGAGCCTTACCTTGGGATTGTGCAATCCCTTTCAAACTGGAATGAGGCATGCAAAATAAAAAAGAAGTGAAAAGAAAATTGGCACATGTTCATTTCTGTCCCACTATGAGTCACCATTGTAATGTTTGCAGAAACTTAAAAATATCCTGACTTTCCATAGTCTGACCAATATGCTATGTGTGTAACAAATGTAGTCGTGCTGAGATCAAACTGAAACGAGGCCTGCCTCATCCGAGGGGCCACACGTCAGCTCACAGGGTCTTGGGTTTTGATTTGGTCAAAGGTGCATGAACCTCATTTACAAGTAAATGTAAATGTTAAATCTTGTTTTCAAAAAGTTTCATTTTTCAAAAAGGAGATCAGACCAACAAAAAATAATAATGTAAAATATAATACATTTTTACCATAAATTAAACGTTTTGATTGTCTTGTCATTCTTTTGATGAACACTTAAAAACAACTGCATATTTCATTTTCACGTTTTACCTGAATATAAGTTTGGAATTGAAATCAGTTATTCTTTTGCACACTACTCCCATTTGTATTGAATGAGTATGAATTGTTGAATTACATTTTAGAACACAAGGAGGGTTCAAGGCTGGATATTTACCGACTCTATGTGTCTGAAAAGAGTGTTACTATAGTATATGTTGGTGTCATATGGAGTTGGCTGTGGACATACCCATCTCCAGGAACTCATTGAACAAACTAAAGGAGTCTGTTTTGGCCAGTTGATAGTTATGCAGCCAGTCCCGAAGTTTGCAATTGTCACATGGGTCGACACGTCCCTGTTCATCACGGCAAGCCTTCCTATAACAATGACCACATTTCCTTTGAAGCTTCTTTTCCGTTTTTCTTCTTAGAAAGCTTTTCAACCAGCTGGAAAACAGAAATGGGAAGGCACAAGTTTGCAGACTGAAATCAATT
Organism: Chascanopsetta lugubris; assembly: GCA_016785325.1. Taxonomy (NCBI): domain Eukaryota; kingdom Metazoa; phylum Chordata; class Actinopteri; order Pleuronectiformes; family Bothidae; genus Chascanopsetta; species Chascanopsetta lugubris. The sequence goes on along the minus strand of JAFBJT010011839.1, from coordinate 5,131 downwards.
TGATGCAAAACTACCTAGATAATGGACTACACATAAGGACGGGCACAAGAATAACTCCTAGAAAATAATGGGGAAAAAACCTTGCCATCATGGTCAACTAATCCCATCTCCTGCATACTTAAAGTTGCAGTGTGTAAGATTTCTGTCCATTTTTTGTCACTTCTATCTGTAGAAGTAGAATTACAAAACAATGTTTTGACAGCAGCCCAGAGTGGACGTACTAAACATCTTTAGAGCTCTGATGACATCTGAGGGCAACATAGGTTCTCCTTGCATGCGAGCATGGGAAGAGTGGGGTGAGGTGAGAGATATAACTTCACCAGTAGATGTTACCAAATCTTACACACTGCACCTTTAACATACAGGACATGAGTCAATCTGAAAAGTAAAGGTACGGTATGTCAAAAATGGTATTCAAAGATGGTTAACATTTAGCAATATTATATTATATATAATGCTCATTCATGCTGAAGTAGTCATTTATCACTTTAGCTTATTTTTACTTACATATGCAACAAACATGGTGAAACATGGCTGAGAATTGAGGCTCCTATTTGATCTACATCACTGAGATAAGATAAGATAAGATGCACGTGCATCGGCACTTACCCAAGCTTCGTTTAGAGTTTCCAGTAACACTAAGTCAACAGCAGCTGCTACAGTACCGATATATATTTCAAATAAAAAAACAGCAGACTCACGGCACTGTGAACTCGAAGATGTTGTTCAGTGTCTGTTTGAGCAGCATGATCACAGCCATCTGGATGAAAAGGTCTGTCAAACAACCACTAGGGTGGCACTACATGACACAAAACACATCACATAGTTGGAATTATGATGCAGATCTGTTTTCTGTACAACTGAATATAACATAAATCTCACCTCCTCCAGTCTCCAGCGAGCAATTCGCACGTAATCTCCAGGGTGGCCATTTATTCTGTCAGAAAATATATTTTTCACTAAAACTTTGTACAGTTTGAATTTCACATTTCAAACCCTTATTGAGAAATGATGCACATTACAGGAGAGACACTGGATGAAAGTGAACAGGCTCATTTAATTTCATAGTTCACAGCATCAAAGAGCAGCAATTATCGTTTCTTGTTGCTGTAATATTGTCTGCTGTGTAATGTAATGGAGTGGGGGGCTTCTATGACATTTTGTGGCCAGTAGGGGGAAGTGCTTAACGATTTCCACATTTTCTATCTCATGCCTAAGCTTGTTATTGACTTATTGACTTATTTTTATCTCCAAACGTTTTCGGGACCTTAGAGAACCTCTTAAAATATTGTCTGGTTCAGATTTCCCTTTGTATCAAGCTGAAATCAATGATGTTTTGTTGTGTTGAAGGCGTGTGAGGCTCTCAGGATATTATATTATGCTACGTATAATAATCTTTTTGCTCCCCACTGGGGAGCTTTTGAAAAATGGGGGAAAAAACATACACTAGATAAAATAAATGTGTTTTTTATAAATGCTTTTAGTTTCTGGATTATTTAGTCAAAGTTTACTGGATCAAATGATTTATGTGTTGCCAAAGGTCAGGGAATACAAAATGATACTGGTAGATTTGTTCGTCTACAGTATATTGTATTCTCAGCTCAGTGGTTTGTCTTTTACACTCTATATTTGAACAGTGGTTATTGTCACCTGCCCAAGAAGAAAGCCACATAGAAGAGTGAGGAGAAGAGTGTGAAGAACTGGAAGGTGAACATCTTAACTGTGAAGCTCCTCTCTGTGGTAGCAAATGAGTTTGTCTTTTCTGAAAACAGGGATTTAGAGAGAGAAAGAGCGAGAGAGAGAGAGAGAGAGAGAGAGAGAGAGATAAGAGAGACGTACAGACAGAACATACAGGAAAAATGTAACTAATGAGCTAACTAATAACAATAGTATATATATATATATATATATATATATATACGTATTGACTTCATCATTATCATATATTTGCATTGTGAGTATACACTAAAGCAGTCATTCCCAGAGTATTTACTTCAGGACCATTGTGGATCATGAAGGTACTGCAGATGGGTTCGGGAAGGGTCGTCAATCAATAAAGAGTACTGTAAATTGACAAATGAAGAAAAAACAATCACTGACTTCCATGTTATTCACATTATAACTTTGCTAAGTGTCATGCTGTTGCTGACTGTTACATATACATGGATACATCACCAATCAATGTGAGACATGGGTGACCAACACTTTATCATGTGATGGGATGGACTCGGTCAACAATGTGCCGTGGTACAAAAAGAGATGAAGAGGACTCACAAAATACTGTGGAGTATTACTATGAATAAGTCCATCTTGATCTCTGCACATTTAGATAAAGCAGCCCTTTGTTTTGTCTCGTTTTTGAAACGTATTTGTCACAACAATATGTATGGAAGTGTCTGTATTTATGGTTGTTTAACCTACGCTCAAATTGGACTGTAGCATTCTTAAACGTGGGAATGACTGCCCTCGCGCAAGACACAGTCAATTACTGTTTAGGTGACAAATAAATGGGTGGTTCTCACCTATGTGACAAAGCTTGAGAGAAACCCATCTGTTTACCTTCAGTGGAAATAAAAGAAAGTTACACACAAAAAGCATAAAAACGTATTACACCATTTGTATAGAGCCCTTTTGAAGAGCAAGGCTCACACCCTGCCGCTGAACTTCTGGACTGTCCCTTTTCCTTTTTATGCAATGATTTGATTTTAGGGGATGACAAACGGTACTGTGTTTCTCTGAAGATGAATTAAAAATCTATACTGCAACCCTGCATTTATAAATTCGGACATGTTTACAGTCTCGATATTACTGTAATAGAATTCTAACTCACATAGAGGCTACAAAGCAACTGATGTTGATTTCTGTATTACGTCCAATGACTTTGGCTGTTTCTACTTCCCGCATTTCATGACACAGTTTGAGTCGTACATATTCAAGGTAAATCAGCACAATTAGACACAGGGAAATGAAACAGCTAACAGTGACTCCCTCTCCATTTGATAACAGGAGATATGAAAACATTTGACTGAAAAGTCCCTAACTCTATTTCAGAGTGCAGGTAGCTCTGTGCACAGCCCTCTACCAAGCGATCACGCCCCCATTTGCTACAGAAGATGTGAAAGTTTACACACAAATAATCAGGGAAAGGTGCTGTTCTCACTGACTGGCCACCTGTGTCAACAGGTGTTGATAACCACATCACACGTAGATCAGTGAACAGGTATCCTCAAACAATCTCGAGGAAAATGCATAGATGACAAACATTCATTGTACACATTGATTCCGTGTACACATTGATAATCTGGTGAGGAAATTTAAGGTGAAAATTGGCTGCTTTTTCAGGAATAAGTCCCGCTTCAATTGAATGCTATGATGAAAGTTGTGGAAGCGACTTTTCTGTCAGTCATTGATTACAGCGACCTACTGGACATGCATGCAGCATCCTCTTCATCCTCCTTGACTCCCTAACCCTAACCCATCCCTAACCCTTTTATTGAATTTTCATATTGTGTTTTCACATTGTGTTTCATGTTGTTTTGTTTTAATTCAATTTGTGTTCATGCGCGCCTGCTGCCTTGGCCAGGTCTCTCTTGCAAAATAAAAATACAATCTCAATGGGACTTCCTGGTGAAATAAAGGTCAATAAACAAAGAAATAAAGGAATAAAGAAAATAAAGAAATAAAGGTTACTTGAATATCTCAAAAACAGGGTCTGAGCCTTCAGATAGTCAGAGGACTGTATGTAAGCTACTATTTTGGAGTTATGGTAAAGCTTTGTGGTTTTTCTTCTTTGATCATTTTAGTTGTTCATGATGGAGTTGGGTTTTAACATGTCTAGGGTTCAAAAACTGGGGTTTGGATAAAATATAGTCACAATATGTCGGAAATGGTTAAGGTGGCATATTTCTTTCCCAATGAGTTGAGATCCTGCCAATCACATTCCATATTAACACGTATTTAGAGTCGTCTAATGATAGAGTTGTTGTGACTGCACAGTATGACTGTATGTATTGAATGACCTCAAATTGAGATGATCGAAGGAACTGGGTTTTTTGCTGGACAACCCTTGTTCAACTTGACTGTTTGACTTGTAGCACACTTTAGTGCAAATTAATTTGGTTATTTTATGTCCTTATCAGCGCTCATCCATAACACTTGCTTTCGTATCTTGTTGAAAATGAGACAAAAACACATTTCATACATTTCTTATAGATTGAAAATTTCTTGAGAAAACATACCCGGGTCATGATCTGAATGGTGACATAGTGCAGAACTGCTCCCAGCATCAAGGCCACAGAATTGGCATGGTCTCTGATAAATTCCCACCTGCCCTCAGAAAACAATGGAGCGGCCACCACTCGAAACACAACCAGAATTTGAGCGAGCCCAATGATCAGCATCAGCTGGAACAAAAAACAAACACAAACTGATATGCTGCATCCTCTTCCTGCTGTAATCATGAAAATGCATGTTGTCTTCTTATTGTTAATATCTTTTTAATTTATGAAGAACCTTATGAAAAAATAGCTGTGAGAAAAACTAATTCAAGCACACACAACAAAACTTACATGTGTCACCAACCTTCTAAAATAGGAGAATCCTTTTGATGGATTGTCACAACTAACTGATTATCCTTAAAGGGCACCTGTTGTGCCCATTTAAGGGGCTCTCTATTTGTTCTTTAGCCTCGATTATGATGATAAATGGTATTTTTGTTTTTTAAATGAATTCCTTCTAAGAGTCAAACACAGGGTTTTGCCCCCCCCCACCCTCCTGAAACGTCACTATCTCCTGATTGGCTGATCAGTAGACGATCCCAGATTGGCTGAAAATGTAGGCTAGTCCCGCCTTCTAAGCAAGCAAGTTTCACCCTCACAGGTGAACATCGTTCACTGCAAAACAAGGAGAAGTAACTGTGAACATAAGAGTACGTCCGTATATGTTGGAGCTGAATGTCCTTTGAAGCACAATCACACTGAAATGATGACAGACAGAGATATTAGACCTCTTGGTTCAAAGCCCCACTGTGCTATGACCTGTTAGCCTGAGCTAGCCACGAGGCTAACGGAGGCAGCGCATTAGGAACAGTGTTGTTCCTGAACACGGGAAACTGGTTCTTGGATCAAAACTA
>JAFBJT010011814.1:107675-125937 GCA_016785325.1 Chascanopsetta lugubris | reverse complement strand
GGAGGCTCACCCCCCCCCCCCCCCCCGGCTCCAGCACTCACCTGCTCCAGCGTGTTGACCTCCAGCCCGGGCAGCGTGAACTTGAAGTACGGCCGCAGGTTCTTGTACACGTACACGCAGGGTCCGGACGCCACGGCGACGGCGGGGATGCGCGGCTCGTGCAGGTCCATGAAGAAGGCCACGAGGCCGGCGGGCAGGTCCAGCAGCGTGCTCTCGCTCAGCAGCGCCGTGCCCCGGAAAACCTTCAGCTTCATCCCGGACGAACCCGAGCCCAGGTCCCCCACCACCAGCCGGGTCTCCCCGTCCCCGCTCAGGTCGGCCAGGTCCAAACACGCAGAGAAGCTGAAGAGGTTCGCCACCGGGTCATAGTGGGCGTCCAACCACTTCCCCCCATCGCCACAGGACTCAGACATGACGCCAAGCTGCCTGCACACACACACACAGATATGAATACACACACACACGTACATGTATATAAATACACACATACATGTATATAAATACACACATACATGTATATAAATACACACACATACATGTGTATAAATACACACACATACACATACTTGTATATAAATACACACATACATGTATATAAATACACACATACATGTGTATAAATACACACACATACACATACATGTATATAAATACACACACATACACATACATGCATATGAATACACACACATACACATACATGTATATAAATACACACACACACACATACATGTATATAAACACACACATACACACACATACATGTATATGAATACACACACATACACATACATGTATATAAACATACACACACACATACATGTACATAAATACACACACATACACATACATGTATATAAACATACACACACATACATGTACATAAATACACACACATACATGTACATGTATATAAACATACACACACACATACAGAGAGAATAACGGATCAATAACTGAAGACCAATCAGCTGATCTCTGGATGTTAACAAACGTCCTCACAGTTAATCCTCTCTCTCCCTCTTGTCGCCGCTCGTCACCGTTGTCATGGAAACGTCTGGTCGCGTCGTGTTGGTTCTGACGTCGTGTTGGTTCTGACGTCGTGTTGGTTCTGACGTCGTGTTGGTTCTGAAAACAAAAACAAAGCTCGAGGGAACACGATCGATGATCGATGGATTGTAGAGGAGAGGGTGAAGGCAGCTGATTTGAATCCACTTCAGTCTCGATCCTGATCCTGATCCTAATACTGATCCTGATTCGCTTCTGTGCAGTCCCACTTTGATGACGTCACCAAAACCCGCCGGACCTTCCGTCATTTTCTAATTAACTAGAATTTTCTTTGAGCTTTAATCGCTGTCATTTTATTTAGACTTTTCTAATATGTTAAAATATATCAATCTTATTTACTCGTCTGTCCGTGTAGACACTGAGGTCTCGCGAGACCATTCCAAATATTTTAAAGACGCCTCTGACGTATCAGTTTCCTGGCTCTCTGATTGGCTGATGTCTCCCAGTTTGAACAGTTCTCTGACTGAATGAGATGAAGGAATTAAAGAGTCAGTGAGTCTCATACACTACAGCTGCTGTAATGTTAAAGTGTATAATGTTCTTATATCTAGTAATATATCATAACACCCTGTATCAACAAATCCATCAGGCCATAATGATACAGTTCGGGTGAACTGAATGACCGCGGTTTATTCTCAGTCTCGCGAGATTTGCGCACAGGGAACGTGTGGGGAGAGAGACACACACACACACACACACACACACACACACACACACGCACACACGCACACACACAAACACGCACGCACGCACACACACACACATACACACACACACACACACACACACACACACACACACACTACAAAGCCGGATCTCATGCGAGCAAGGACATAAACATGTGCTCATTGAGGTTTTTTTGTAGCGTGATGATCAGCTCACGTACCGGATCATTGAACAGGTTAAAGTAAAAATACTGGACCTCCTCCTGCGTCGCCCAGAATTCACAGAATTTAATCAGTCCTCTTCCTCTCTCTGACATTGATACATGCAATTATAATATGTGTGCGTGTGTGTGTGTGTGTGTGTGTGTGTGTGTGTGTTTGTGTGGTAGGATGAGGCAGAGGTAGGGCTGACTGAGCTGACATAACAGCTGACATCACTGATAAAACCTCTGGCATGTGATCTCAGTGTGTGGTGGTGCTGGAGTCACCGGCTGGCAGCAACATATTACTTAGATCTGGCAACCCCCGTAGCTGATCTGGCAACTACTGGCCTCTCTGACCCCTGATGCTGAGGGGGGAAAATACGCTCTCAGTAGGTGGTTTGTGTTTAGATCACAGACTGTGTGTGTGCATGTGTGTGCGTGTGTGTGTGTGTCTGTGTGTGTCCATGTGTGTGTATGTGTGTGTTTGTGTTTGTGTGTTAACTTTAAAACCCCTCCAAGATCAATGAGGCATATCCACATGTACATACCACACAGTGACAGTACTTTGAAAATGCTATTTTGGGGACTAAACCTAAATCTGGGAACACAGATGAAATCAAGAGACAACAAAAGGTCATTGTTTCCAGGTTCTATGAGCTGAGCTCATCTTTAAGTGTAAATTCACAAAGCACGAGGGAAAGTGCACGAATGCACTCACACATCTGTATACGCATACACACAAACACATTAACACTAAGCCTAGTTATTACCTAAGCAAACAGTGTCAATCTAAATGGAACACCTGTTATGAAACCCACCAGCAGAGAGCTCTGCATTACAACTGGGAAACACAAACACATGCACATAAACCTCTTTCCCGTCAAATCTGATCTGAATAAGAGATTGACACCTTGTCATTATCATTATTTAGTTTAACTTGCAGCATTCTTCCTCACCAGTACATGACCACTGTGTCCAGTCTGATGTGATAACAACCAGAAAGAGGAACACAACAATATCATGGCGTTTGGAGTTGGCCTAATGACACTGTTACCATGGTAACCTGCCTCATAAATCTCTTCTTTACCATGAATTACCTCACCTCAGTGTCTTGGCAGTGTTCCACCCTGATCTGGATGATGACATTAAAAAATGTTTTGTTACAAATGTAACTGGCATGGCTAACATGCTAACAGTTGGAAGAATAAATGCACACCAAGGTGGAATCTCACAGGAAGTTTTTAAGACATAAGGCGGCCAAGAAGAAAGTCACGTGACCACTCAGGTGTTGAGGTGTCACAGTGAGACATTTGAGGTGGAAGCAAATGCTAATTATGGACACATTATAGAGATGTGTGATTTTTAACATTGGGAAAGGGTTAATGGACACAGACACACAAACACCCTCACACACACAGAGCTGAAATAACTATGTGCATGTGTAATTAGAAGGCGAAAACAAAGAAAACACATGTTCGTTCACTGGTCTGCACTTCACTTAATTTGCCCTGTGGTGCAGAGGGTTCTGCTCCACCATTGTTATTGGTGCTGCTGAGCACATGGTGTTGTCTCTGGGGGGAAGCAGGAGGTCGAAACAAGCCAAGGATGAACATTTTTCTGTGTGTGTGGTTTGTGAATGAGCCAAATATCGTTGGCCGGGGAATAATATTAGCATTGAATAATAAATACTCCCAATATCAGGTTTTATTGAGCATTCAGTGTTTAATATTATGTTTCCAAAAAGGGTTTTCGTTGTTTTTCTTCTGCATTGACCGGACTGGCATATGTGCATGTGCAGAGCAGCAAATACACACATTATGTTTTTGTTTTGTTTTTTTGGGGTGTCTGACAAGCTTTCATGTTGAGGAGCTTTTGGTAATTAGAGGCCATGTTTCACTGCAATAGGATTGCCACATTATTGGTTCTCAAATTCCTCAAGTGAAATATTGCAAAAGAAAATTCCATCTAATTATTTAAATTGCTTGAAGTTTACATGATCGGTCTCAGAACATAATTCCAATGAAACAGATGTCAACTCCCACATCAGAAATCACCACAACACTCCTTTAATTTACCAGTGATTGAAAATATGTTGAATAATTACTCTCCGCAGTGATTCTTCACAGAGTGAGAGATAAAAACACAGAGAGAGAGGGAGTGTATTGGGGTAAAAAATGTGGCCAAAAGAGGGGAGGGCTGAGAAATTAAATTGAGACACAGAAGAGAAAGACAGATTGCGGCTGCTCTGGAATGCCATCTTTACAATCTGTCTGTGAGCGACCCAGTGAAATTGAACTCAGGTGTAGCATGATGCCGAAAAGACCATTTTCCCATTAGGGCCACGGAATCTGACATAAACAAATTATACAAATACTTTCTCCATAAAAGAGCGGCTGAGCGTTCCCGAACAGCGCAGTGAAACCCGAGCGGGCCCTTGTTTATGTGCATGACAGAGTGTTTACATTGTCCGCTCCCATCCCTTCAGGTGGGGAGAACGCCAGGCCTCCGACATCTCCGCTCCTGTCACACTACCTGTCTGTCTGTCTCTGGGATTTTCTGTTATGGAGAACACGTGCTGCCTCGGTGCACGTGAGTGCCCTGACTGTGAAATGCCAATCAGTGCCCCATAATAACCTGGTGGAGGGTTCAAGGATGCAAGACAAGGTAGCAAACGGAGGAGGAGGAGGAGGAGGGGAAAAAAACCAATGACTAATGGTCATGACTCGGAGCAGCGAACTGCCTGTCTTTATGACTCCTCTATGTAACATGACACACGTGTTATAAACATTACAATCCCTCTTTGTATTTATCCCCCAACCTTCAATTTATCCAAGTAAGATTAGTAATGCCAGGATGCTTACCTCACCTTCACAGGTGTATCTACCTGATAGGAGTCATACTAAATACCAACTGTTTCATCCACTTCCTCTTGTGGCCTCATTCAAAGAAGCCAAAGACCAACCACTGATCTTTGTATCCAGAAGGTTCAGATTTTTGCGTTTGCAAAACTGCACATCGAATGGAAACAAGCACCATCTGTGTGGTTGGCAGTGATTGCAAGGACGTGTTTGATACAAAAAACATGGATCGTTCGCAATGTGAAAGGCTAACGTTAGCTTGCTAGCTTGTGACGGCAACCCGTAGCAGGCAAGTCAGTTTCGGACACACCCGTTGACTGCCGAATAAAAGACCACATCTTTCAATAGCCTGCCACTGAACAGTGGAGCTCATGTAAAACCCAGTCACCCTGCAATGTCCTCACAGCCAAAGATCCAATCACAAGACCCCTTGACTCCAGTTTGAGATAAGTTGATATATGAAAGCCATATATCTGCTACAATGAGTCTGCAGTGGACACAAAGAGCAGTGGTTTGACTGGAGTCAGAGTCCAGACAGCCAGAATGACTGTGCTGTAAATTCTGATGCTGCTGTGAGATCAGAGGGAGGAGGACCACCCAGCAGTGCCAGAGCTAATCCCATAGCTCCAGGGTTGAAGCCGTGCTGTGCGCACACACTCAGGCTCGTCCGCTCTAAGAGCAGTGCCAAAGTACAATAGCATCTATTGATGACAGGTGTTGGGTTTTACCCTGCTATACTCGACTGTGCTTATTGCTGGAAACAGTAGTCAAGCGAATGTCTCTATAAGGTTTCTCTCATTTACAAAGTTTCAACATATTTCTTTCCTAATGGGTGACAGCAGAGTTTGAGTTACAGGAACTTTAATGTGGTTCGCGATTTCAAAAGTTGATACCGGGTGTTTACGTAACTACAGTGAAGTCCGTAAACTACTAGAAGGATTATATTCTTCCAAATCACATGTCGTGAAACCAAAAACAAAGCAATAAAACTGGCAATAGTTTTTTTTCCCCCATTATTTGTGTATGCTATAAAAAATCAATGGATTCTATAAAATTTAAGTTTAATGTTACATTGATTAGAATGTGTTTCAAATTAGATAATTACAGATATAACATTATAACCACTCACTGCCATTTTGATAAAATGTACAACTACTTTGCTTGGTCCAAACCTTCAGACTTTTCAGTTACGCATGTACCAAAACAAGAAATGTGACAGTTCTGGACAAACTGACCCAGTTTGATTCAGCTTAAGTTGGGACAAACTGAATAATGAATAAGTCACAGATAATGAAGACCATTGTTTGCTAGTAGTAATACTTGAGTATAATACCTCGAAAAATGAAAGAAACAAATTGAAGGGGGCACGTTATTGACACATGCATGCTGGTCTGCAAACGAACCATGTGAAATACAGGTAGATATTTGAAGGCAAAGTTTTTCATTCTGGTGAAGAGGCTTATCCAGAGTTAGCCCTCGATCTGAGCCCCACCTCAAACTCAGCGAATCAACAGAGCAAATCGGTTTTGATAAGACACCCTGTAGCTGACCACTTAGCACCTAAGGTTACTGTGGGCAACCCTCTGCAAACTGAGCATCGCTGGATTGGCAGAAACACACATCAGCCCACTGCTGGTTCTGTTTTAGCCCGTCAAACATATTCACATCAAACACACAGCCAGCGGCACTCTGCGAGATATAAAGATGGGGAGAGGGAAGAAAAGAAACAGAGAGAAACAGGGAGGGAGTGACATGAGATGCACTGATTCAAAGCAACCCCGAAAAAATGGAAGCCCCAGGATAAACAACCAATCAGAAAAGGATCGCTGTCTCGCCCAATCAGAACGCATTCCGACGAGAATCCTCTCCAGACCCAACCAACTAACCCCTGAAGGTATGCACAAAAATACGACACATACACACAACGTGACCTAGATACGCAGCATCATATAACTAAGGCCCTGACCATGTCTGGCCTTTGTACGACTAAAACCCATGAAGTCTGTGTTCAATCTACCCCGAGTCTCTTAACTCGTTTCTCCACTGTAACTGTGAATCTCTTTGTCCATTCTGCTGTGTTACACACACAGTTTGTGTGTGTGTCTACATATGCTTGTTTCTGTCTATTTGATTGTGGGTGTGTGTGTCATGGTGGTGGGGGTCCGGGATTCCATTACAGAGAACTGGGATTGGTTCCATTGGCTCTTTCATGGCAAGGACATCCGCGTTTCAGAGAGAACAGCAAAGACAATAGTTGTGGGATGTGAATGAAAAGGATGCTGATGTATTTGTGTGTTGGAATATGATTGCGTGTGTTTGTCGAGATGACAGACTTCCTTCTATGTGGAGTAACATGAGGACAGTGAGGACGCCATGCTGATCAACTATAGGGTGAAGCGGTTTGTGTACTTGTGAGGACAAAAATGTGCTTGCCTGCAGAAAATATTTATTCGTGTGTGTGTGTGTGTGTGTGTGTGTGTGTGTGTGTGTGTGTGTGTGTGTGTGTGTGTGTGTGTGTGTGTATGTGTGTGTGTGTACAAGGTTGCCTGAGAGTGTGTGGTTGTATAGATCCCCTCTTGGCAGCGGCAATGAAAGCTGAGGAGGGTCTTACATGGGCTTTAATCCTGCGCAGAATGTCATCGTACAAGTGTGGCTTTTCCACAAGCCCCGATAAGAGAGAGAGAAAGAGGAGGAGAGAGATTTCGATTTCACATTTCATGTGTGTATGAGAGCATGGAGCGCTAACATGCACTGGAGAGACACTTGTTAAGCAGCCTCACCCATTGGTTTGATTACAAGGATTACAGCAGCGGCAGCGACCTACAGTAAGCTGTGAGGGACACACCGAGCAGCTACAGCACTAATCTTCTTGTCTGAGCTGATCTAGTGACAGAATGAGAGGCCACTCAGGCATCCATCTCTTAGGTTTCACTGGAAAATACGACCGGGCTGAAAAACACACCAGGTTATTGGACTAGCATTAGCCCGAGCCAGGAGTTTGTACTGTTTTTTTTTTTCCAGCTTTAAAACTCTGGGGCTTTTAAACATTTTACTACCCATGTCGTACGGGTACCCTGCAGCCATGGGCCAGTGACCCATTTTGACATCTGAGGCCCAGGTTCAACAAACATGTAGGTTTGTAGAGGTCACAGATATAAAATATCAGCACAACCTATCAAAACAAATTACACAGCCAGATATCAATTATAAGGTAAAGTATCACTGTTTTGACAAATGGCAACATAGCACATCTCGGCTTTTACAGACTTCCGAGAAGCGGTTGACCTGAGGGAAAGTGTTGGGCTAGCGTGAGAAATAAACTGCAGCCGACTGTTATACAAGGCCTAATTAGCGGTCAGCTCTTAATGTTGATTGGCAGCCCAAAGGTTGTTGATGTTATGGCAGTGGCTCTGTGATAGTACGAGTTGGAAGTCTATCTGGTGACTCTCCTCTGGGAGACCTTTCAGTGGGGGAACAGGTAAATTCTTGTTAATCTGGAGTCCGATAGCAGCTCAGATGTTTCTGGCCTATAAGGAAAACAGATAAATTCCTTTTGCTATTACTTATTTAAATACATGTCATGTTATTTCTCCACCACAGCGTTTCCTTGGGTGTCAATCTTGATAATAAATGTTTGCATTCCATTAGGCAATTAGGTTTAGGTGTATCTACGTTTATCTGTGTGCAGTGGTGCTTGAATTCAGCCATCGAAATTACTGTAATTTGCTGGTTATGAGTGCGTGGCACAACATCAGAGGTGATCGGGTGTCAAATAAACCACGGTCCAACCATAGGAACTTCCCCAAGGAACCAGGAACCTTTGCAGAAACTAACCCTAAGCCCCCAAAACAGTTCCCCAAAAGCACTTTTGAGTTGAGACTGAGTGTGACTGTGTGCTGGAGTAACACAGGTGTTTCTTTCACATGGTCAGTCTTTTCAGTGTGAAGCAACTGTGAACCAGCTTGTAAGAAAATTGGCAAAAACCACAATGAACCTCACTCTGACTCATCACAGAAATCTTTTAGTTGCATATAAGGAGTTCCTGGGTCAAACATTTATTTAGAGTTCTGTTCAAAAACACAAGCCAGCAGGTGTGTATCTCTCATCACAAACACTTCTCCCGCCCTCCATTCCCATCTTTATGTCTCTAACCCTAACCTTAGAGGAGTATCCATGTCTGTGATTGATGGCCTAAAATGTTATGTATTATAGGGGACCTGATATGAGTTTTGTTACTTTGATAGTTTAAAATACTGTTATAATACGGCCGTTACATAACACATGTGGTCAAACATTCAGAAAATTGCCTAAATACACGTTATAGACATCACTGTCAGCCAGCACTAGCAGCACTAATGGGAGCTTCCACATGCCTGCACATGCCGGCTTTCTGATGTTTTTTTGTAGTTTCTGGCCAGAAGTTACAAGGGTAACCGAGAATTAAATATATAGTTGTTCAGTCCAGGTAGAGACAAACCAAATTCAGCCTGAAACGTGAAAAGGTGGATTTCTGAAGTCAAAATTTACAATAAAGGCAGACTATTTTTCTATATCTATTTTTTGCTGTGTTTCTGGTGTGCACTGGGAACGTCCATTTTGGATCGGATTTATTCACATTGCGATCAGGCACCCGGACGACCTCCAGAGGTCAGCCAATCAAAAAACAAAGAGAGAAACAGAGGGCACAGGAAGTTGGAGCAAAATAAAAGGTTTAAAATGAAAAGGCTGTGGTTCCCTTTTCTCTGTCTCCAAATCCCTGAACCTCCCTCCATCAGTGAGTCTTTGTGGATGCTCATACTTTCTCTTTGGGATGTAATCCAGCTTGAACAGGGATCTGACCCCCAGAGCATCCTGTGGAGAACTGCCTTATACACATGGAACATCACCCCCCTCACCCCGCCCCCCCGCCTCTCCCCTCACACACACACACACACAAATATATGGACCCACAAGTTCCTCCCCAGGTGCAGGTTTCTCCTGAGGGAAGGGCTTTTGTGTGCTGCCATCTCCATAAGCTCACCAAACACCCTTCTAATCCCGCTTGGATCTTTCTCACTCTCTGTATCTTTCTCCGTCTTTCCTTGACTTCTGTTTCCATGCACACCTACCACACACATGCACGCAAGCATGCGAGCGCTTTAACACTCTAGCACGCACAAACTCTCTTCGCACAACCAGCCGACACTTGTTGAAAACATTTGATCAGTCCACTAATTTCCCCCGACGACATCCATGACGCAACACCACAAAATTTAGATCTCTGATCATTCTCCTCGATGAGTAACACCCCAAAAATACTTGGATGGAATGGATCTATGGTATTTTTGAAAGAGAGATGGGAAGAGTGTTAAGAAGGGTAGAGAAAGGTGAGAGAGCAACAGTTTGAGGTGTCGTGATTTATGGGCCAGCTGAGCAGTTTCTGCAAAGCAGAGAGGAGTTTACAGACACACTGAGTCACACCTGACAAGTTCAGACACACAGGAGAGGATGAGCTAGTTCAGATAAAGTATTTCAGCCGTCTGACGTCCTGCATCCTAATGTTTAACTAGCGGTTTGAAGAGTCATCGTGTCATATGAGTTTTCATGGGATAAGAACATCCTTTTTTCTTTTTTTTAAAAACTTGTACTAGAGGGGCATGTTTGAGCCAGAGCCAGAGAATTAGTGGTCATAAATGAGAGAGCACTAAAGCGTCATTTCAATTAGATCCCAGGGAAAGAAAAGAAAGTGCTTATTGTGTCCTGGCAGATGTGTTTGTGCACTTAAACCAAATAAGCCAACAAATGTCAAGGCTGCCCTCAACTGCCGACATGATGTTTTAAAGGAGAGATGCCTGCAGAAAATTCAGCCAACAATGCCAGACCAACACAACATGGGAAAAACACTTAAGCGCCACAGCGCTGCATCATGCTTTAATAAAGCTGGTGAGGTCAGAGCACTTAGAGGAGGACACAAGATGGACTGGAGATATTTGTGGCATTGCAGATGTCCATTACAGCCAATTTAAAACAGGACTTGAAGTGCTAATAAAATCAAATCCTTAAATAATATGAAAGTAATTTAAAAAACCTAAAATAAGCTCTGGACCTTGACATGACGATCTGCATGATCTGGCCGTATTCTATATATACGCAGGCACACACTGTAATTCCTTTAAGCTCTGATGAGTAAGGATTTACATGTGACAGTGAAACTAGAAGTACAAAAGCCATCTTCGTCGTTGCGCACTTCTCAGGCTTGCACGAGTGTGTGTGCATGTGTCCGTGTCTTGGCGTGTGTAATGAGGGTGTTGTGGGTTGGGAAAAGGGAGCTTATCCAGACAAACAGCCCTATGATCTGCACATCAGGTGTCTAACTGTCCTCTGCATCACACAACTTCAAGAAGAACCACAGAAAAAAAAACATGAGTATACTTGTCTGTTTCAGAATGATTGCCAGTGCTTCCTTTTCCTCCCCCCCTCTCTCCTTCTCTCGCCCAACTCTGCACCCCCCCCCTCTGCCCCGCCCCCCCGTCCCTGGGTCCTGTCTGTCCACAGCTTCACACACCGACAACGACAGAGTGACTATCACTGCTCTACAGTTAAATACTAAAAGCTGTGTGGCATTTAAACACCAATATGTCTCTGTCTAATCAGTTATGATGCTGTATGTCACTGCTGGAAATGTTTTTTGGTAGTTTTAAACTAAGATTGTACAATACTGCTAAGTTTGCATTTTTTCTCTCTCTCTCTCTCACACACACACACACACACACACACATATATATGTATATATATATACATATATGTAATTTTTTATGTGTTTTCTCATTGCTGTGTCTGGGATACTTCTAAGCTGCTGCTGGTGGTTGGCCAAAATAAAATTCAAAATGTCGACATCAAATGCAGCATTCCTCCATTAGTGTAGTTTGCAGTGTGCACTGCTGAAACGCTATCTCCCACAGGTGATGTAAGAGGGAGGAGGGGCCAACTTACAATGTTGTGTTTCAAACACCATCCAACAAATACCTAAAGACAGACTTAAATGTGTAGTGTGTACAATTTGGGAACATCTAGAGATGAAGTCGCATCTTGTATCCCTCACCTCATCAATGGGCTCATATGAGGGTAATGGGGAAAGAATAATACATTTAGGTGATTCTAAATTCATGGAAATGTCAGTATGTAATTGTTTTGTGAAATATTTGGAAGTGACAAAAATGACTGACTGCACCTTTAAAGAACCTATTCCTACAAGTAGAACACACTGCCACCACAGTAATTGTTCCACTCAAATATCCGTTGTCCTTCTCTCGAAACAAGCAGCTTCAATCTAACGGTAACTGAGAGAGTATCTCAGGTGTTGTTGCAGGACACAGTGAAACAGGTGATATACAACCCGCTCAGATATCAGTGCTCAGGTGTGGCTGACTAACTGACTCCTCTCCACTCATGTTCAACCGGGCAGAACGACCTCTGACCTCACAGGCTGACGATGCTGACAGCTGACAGAGAGATGGCCTCGGTCAGACGCCTCCACTGACCTGCGAGCTGCGGTTCAGCTTTCACAAAAGACCCATGGCACGGCATGGCCGCTCGTGTGTGTGAGCACATACCCACATACCCAAACATTACCCAATGTGCATGTACATGCAGGCCCATGTTTACTTGCGATTGCACACTCAGCGTGGAAGTCAAATTCCGATTGAGGTTTCTCCCCCTAATTAGATTTTCCTACACAAGCCTGATACAACACTAAACCATTGTTTACACCCCTGAGAAATTCTGTAATTAGACCCATGTATCTACTAATTAACACTTATTGAGTCGTGATGATAACACGGGGCAGGTATTTCTTTAGGTGACTCGGAAAAATGTACGCCATCAGTTTGTAGCAATCAATGCGTGGGATAATAGATGTTTACACTGGAAATTCTGGCGCGCATGGTGAAAAAAGTGGCAGGGCCGGCTCAGCCATTTCAACTGCTGCTGGCGAACGTGCCAATTATGCTTCAGTAAACCTGATGTTTAAAGCATGGTATTCCGTTTCACGTTCAAAAGAATGTGAATACAGGGACATTAAGAGCAGACGGGTAAACTGTTATGATCATGAATCCAAAACTGGAAACAATACAGGGTGATTTCCCACAGATAATAAGACCGACATTTATATTTTCCGATATCAACTCCATGTAGTGGAAGAATGTTTCGAGGTTTCATTACCAACAATGACGAGTAATCTCACCTGCTGCAGGCCAGAGCTGAAGAGCTGTGGTTAGAGACAACCGACGTCACCTCTAATTTTCGAGCTGTCATTTCTGTTGCACTACTTTTCTAGTCTGTACAAGCTTCATTCCTCTTGCATAAAAAGGATGTTTGGATCAAACTTCCTAATTACTCTGCTTTTGTGTAGACAGCGTGTCAAATCCTTCTCTCATAAATGCTCAGCCCTACAGAAATCTTCAAAAGTTTGATGAAGCCTCTTGCTTAAAAACCTATCTCAGGAACCAAAGGGGAAATCGTATTTTCTTTGCAATGTCCTCTTTCTTACATTTCAGCTCAGCACACAGTAAGAAAGTCACTGTTCAGATACACACAGGATAAATCCTCATTGGAGCCTCTCTGTAAATTCAGCAGGATAAACACCTCAGGTAGGATTTATCTGTACAACGCATCCCTATCAGTCTTCCAGCTCTCCCCACAGGGAGCGGAGAGTCCGCCAGGTGCCTCCCACAGTCAGCTGCAGGTGGGGGGATCAATCGTCCTGTCAACTCAATTCACAGCTTCCTGCTTTACTGCCTCCATTGTTTGAGAGCATGAATCGTCGGATCGGTTTTGGAGGCGATGATCCCTCGCACTCAAACGTAAGGAAAATAATAACAGGTGATTAAGCGTTAAGCACAGACGTGAGACTTGGATGGAATGGCACAGTAGAATTATAGTTTCAGTCCCGTAATGAAATCGGAGCCCGTTTCCCTCGATTTGCCGAAGCTGAGAATTACACAACTTGGACGCTAATTTATACAATGCAGACACACAATCACAGTATTCAGCGCAGACACAGCATGGGCAAATGAAAGCCATCTTCTTGACTTGTTTGAACCTGAGCTAGGGCTCACTGCTTCCCGCACACACACACACACACACACACACGAACACGCACGCACGCACACGCACATAAACGCTCACAAACATATTTCTGTCCCCACTTGGAAAGCCTCTCAGCCTCTTTTCGCATCATTCAGTACAAATAACTTCACGGTGGGATAAAAGCATAATGTTTCCAGAGACCCCCCCACCCCCACCCCCACCCCGCTTCACTCTGTTGGCCCCATGTTCTCCTCCACTTTTCCCTCTAAACCCCTTCTCTTGCTCTCCTTGTCCAAGAGGACATTCTTATTTCATTAGAGGGGGTGGGGGGGATCCTGGAGGCCAAGAGGGTAAACAAAACCTCCGTAATCAACAGCAGGACATACACAACCGCAACCAGCCAATCAGAGCCCGGTGTCCTCTTAGACACAACCATGGCTAACCAATACAAATCCACACCTGGGCGAATGGAACCCGAACTTGCCAACTCAAACTCAGCACTCAGGTTTGTGTGGAATTCAAAATGTAGGCTACCGCTGCCGAGCCAAAGGAAATCCATACGCCACGGCAGTGGGAGCTTACGTACGTACACGCCTGCAAAGATACTGATGTACACACATGAACGCAGACACACACATCCCTGGCTATTTGTCTATCGGTGCTGTCATCTCTGTTTGCTCATATTAGGGAGGGCTCACTCAGGAACAGGATATGGGGATTAGGTCTGGCCTTATTGTGCTGTAGCTACACACCGCTAAATGGCTCCCATCTGTTCTCCCATAGAGGATGGCTAATACACGTTAGCTGCGCTCGCGTTGTGCACTGCCAGAATAACAGCAGTGGATAGATGAGCAGCACTGATATCGCCAGCCACAACACCACTCTGCGCTAAAGGCTAATGTGCCTGGCTTATTCTATTAGATTGGGATAAGAGGCTCTAATACACACATGCACACACACACACACACATGCATGCACTCACATTTTCGTGGTATCTGATTGGAGATACCAAAGCAGTAGGCTGTAGTCATTGGTGTGGCTTAGGTTTTACCTTGAAGGAATATATGTTAGAGCGGGTGAGGGCAAATTCTGAGGAGAGGTGGAAAGAAAAAAGGGAGTTATGGAAAAAGATGGAGGGATGGAAAGAGAGGGAGAGAGAGGGCAGTGTGGTCTGTTTCATTACGGTGAATCCTGACACTACTGCATTCTCAGCACACATGGACTGGATTATAGGCTATGTGGGCTGCTCCGGCACTGTATAGCTCGGCAACGCACCCCTGCACACATGCACACACACACACACACACACACACACACACACACACACACACACACTGATATGAACGTATGCAAACGCTTGGAAATGCACACACACACACAAACAAAACAGTTAAACGCACGGAAGACGACAAACCATTTCCTCACAGACGAGCTAACGGGACTCTTAATCCCAAAAGCAGCGTCGGGGCAAAGTGCACTCCAACTTAGTCATTGAGGTTAGAGGCAGATTTCGCTTGTGATGGTCCACCTGTGGATGACTGGGGGAAAAGAATGAGATTCACTGGAAAGTATGAGTGCGCCATGCCGCCTGGTTTTCTCTCCCAATCTCACAAAAACACACGAGCATCCTTCCCCTTTCCGTCATTCATCACGTGCATTTCCACCTCTTTGAATCGCACACACTTGTATTCGCTTCAAGCAAACCATTATCCCTCCCTCCGCAGACCTCTTTCCGCACTGCAATGTTCAAAGGCATCCAGAGCCTATGGGGGGGCTTCGATATAAAACCTCCAAAACAGGAATTATCCTTTATGACTCTGCATTCTTCGTTTTATGCTTTTTCAGCTCGCAGCCTTAAAAAAAAGAGCTCCATGACTGTTCTTCATTGTATTGTAATTAACCACCCCACACACTGGCACACAACGGGGAGGGGGAGCTTTAGTAAAACTTTACTACAAGTGAAAAAGTAGGGCGTGGAGAGACAGACTCGTCCATCTCTGGTTTTTCTCACCATGTCGTTTTTATCACCTCTGGGCCCTGGTCCGCTCGCTTTAGGCTGCTGGGCGTGTATACATCTAATAGTCTGCAGTTACCTATACTGCCATGGCACGACCAGGATATGAGAACTACAAGGAAAAGCAGCCGTAAACCTCTGAATCGACTCTTTAGACGACTGAAATGAATAAGAGACAGGGGAAAACGGAGCCGGGATCTATTACACTCTCCTCTGTCAGAGTCAGGTAATGCTGTGGTTATTGTGGTACCATCAACGCTCGCAGCTGAAGAGGTACATTGTGTGGAGGATCAGTGAAACGTCTGAGGCAGATATGCAGGACTGTGTTTTGGAATGGAGTGAATTAATACCAAAATTAATAATGATAAAAAAAAATTAAAAAAACTTACCACAAAGTCCTGGATGCAAGACTCCCATGGAGGTGTCATCAAGCCCATATTCCCTCTTCATCATCCTGTGAGATAAACAGGGGACATGTGTGATTACCTCCTCATTAACCATCAAGTTGCATGTTTTACTTCATGTCAAAAGTCGTACAGTATGAGTCAAACGATGGCCGGCTTTTATTTACTAACTCTGGCCTGGTGGTTACGTCTTTACAAGTCGTAGCCCAATCTTATTTCCTCCCAAACCCCCGTGGCTTTGCATTTAAAAGCAATTCTGCTCATGGTCTTCATTGTGTGTGTGATATCATGAATTGCTTTCCTCAGAGCGATTGTACAAACCAATAACGAAGCACACAGGGGGTTTCCTCCAGGCTGAAATTGTGCAGACAAGGGTGCTGCTAACAGGAAGGCTAATTCACTCAGACACTAACATTACGATTGTTAGCATGCGCTGGCAGCTCGCTACGGCCAAGCCCTTTCCTGCATAACACTAAACTAAGCTCTGGCGAGTCTATGCTAATGTTACACCAGACTAGAAAATGCACGTAAGGGACTTGGCGGCAGTCCACAGTGGCTGTGGCCAGACTGAATGGTTGTGACAAGCTCGGTAAACTACACCTAAGCAGCTAAGCTAAGGATATAGCGGCCTTTTGGTGGAACAGGCTAGATGCTACATGCTAACGTGCAATGAACGGCTGTGACAGGCCCCCGTAAACAGAGCCAGACCTATAAACACTCATTCTGCCAGGTTAAACACACACACACACACACACACACACACACATACACACACACACACACACACACACACACACACACACACACACACACACACACACACACACACACACACACACACACACACACACACACACACGAGCGCATACCCACAAACAGGTCACATACCATGTGCTACTTCTCATAAACCTGGAGCAGGCAGCACGTTAAAGGCTTTGAAGAAAAATAACAACAACCTAAAAGAAAAAGTTGTACAATTCTGTCTCCGATAAACATATTATGGCTGTTCTCTATTTCCCCTGGAGGCCGCTGCCAAGTATCTGGCAGTGGCGCTGGCACAGCCAAATAAGAACAACATGAGAACAACGTGCCTGTTAAAGCGCACACACACTCTTTGCGCAAGCACAGATCTGGGTGTGTCTCGAGAGGATTATTTCACTTCCTGTGCTTGTCTCCTTTGTTTACATTTCACCTGTCCTCCTATCATTGATTGGGCAAAGGGGGCTTTGTGTATCCAGATGGATCCACCAACTCCGCTATTGAGCTTTGACTGGCATGTGGTTTAAATCTTCGCCAAGTTGTGTTTGTGCGCCGGCCATTCCCGGACTGTGTTTATGCATTGGCGCAAAATGCAAATGAAAGAATCCAAAAAAAAATACAAAAATCATGTGTGGTCACTGTTGTGTTATTCATGGCACCAGCTGTATCTTGGAAAGCCATTGCGGTCTCCAGGGTGAGCGCGCAGACCCTCTTCATCATCATTATCATTATCGTCATCAATCATCCACGGAGTGGCATTTCTGGACCCGGCTATGCACTGAACCACTGGCCCGGCCGCACTTGGATGTTACATTTTGAAATGAGAATGATGGAAGGGACTGAAGGGGGGAGTGAAAGAGAAGTGGTGGGGGAAAACACTGCAGGCAGAAAAGTGATGTGAAAGGGCAGAGGAACACAGATGGAAGACTAAAGTGTGAGAAAATAAAATAAGTGCAGCAAAGGAAGGGGTGTAGTGAATTCAATATGGGTCAAAAGAGAGGACAAAGAAAACCAAGTGACATAATTAATTAAAATCAAGATGAAAGAGGGAGATTAAAGGAAACGTGAGGTCCTGTGTTTAGAGGGAACAGATTTCACCTGAGACACTTTGTTGAGATGTGACATCCCCCACCGCTCACAACACACACACACACACACACACACACACACACACACACACACACACACACACACACACACACACACACACACACACACACACACA